>JAJJMB010017752.1:867379-881778 GCA_023531105.1 Papaver atlanticum | reverse complement strand
CATATCATCTTAAGGATTGGATACCAATCTTTGTTATTACCTGATGGTTCATTTGGGAAGCTAGATGATCTAGTTTTTCAGAAAACTAGCTAAACCTTCTGCTCTGATTACTGCAAATAAGATTAAGAAACATCTATGCTCTTTTAATAGAGTAATGCACAATCAGAACCATATTCTGAACAATCTCTATTACCAGAGAGACGAACATGATACAATAGTCAGAATGACTAATGAGCATAAGCTGAAATTTGGTATCACTATCAGCATAAGTTTCATGAGTTATTCTAACATGGAAAGACATGATGATTCCTCTTATTGTACTAACTATGCTTTCATTGCATGTCTTATGCAAGAATCTGTGTGGGAGCAAGAAGAATAAAAAAACGCATTTTTAGAGATGACAGAGCCTGGAGAGGAGCTGAACTAGCAGTGAGATGGGCCAAAGAGTTGCAAAGAGCAAACATCGATTTCCAAGCAGAGGAAGATGGATCTCTAAAGGAGCTAGAGGATGAATACAAGTCAGAAGTTCATGGAAGATTTAACCTGAGATACTATCAGATGAAAGATGAAAATTTTGAAGCACTCTCCCTTTTGTTGTGGGAAAACTGACCAAAATCACTAAGGATCGAAAATTAATTTTATATTCCAATTCCAGTACTTTAGATTACCATAATTGGAAAGTTCCAAACTTAAACCTTTTACTTAATTATCTTCGTTATGTAAGTGGTAATGGTAATGAAAATGCTACCAACAGAGATGGCTTGCAAAGGTTTATGCATGATGCTGGAGGCAGCTTAGTTATAACTACAACTTGTAACCGATGAGTGTCTGTTATCGGGCAAACTACTCTTTTTCTTATACAAAAAAAACTAAAATTGTCTTCAACAGATGTTGAAAATAATTTCAATTCCACGCCAAAGGAATTTACGATACACAATTAGACGACCGTTTGCACGACCTGAGTACGCGTAAGAGTATTATTTACTGTGGGACTCTTTACTGTATTAACTCCCAACCGCTCCGCTTCACTATTAGCTCTCCAGTCAACCCTTGGTCCTTGCGCGATTCTTTTTCTTCTTCTCCTCTCACCTCCTCCTCTTCCTCGTTTCCAAAGAAAAACTCTCTTTATTCTCTCGCCATGGAGCTTGTTCTTCCAGCTTCAAGTCCAAGTCCGTACTATTACCCTTGACTTTTGTTTCACACTTATTTCTCTTCATTTACACTAAACCCATTTGATTGTTTGGGAATCAGGAAGGTTTCTTTCAACAACAATGGTGATTCTAGGTAATCACGACAAGCCCCTTTCATCATCTTTAGTAGGTGATAACAGTAATCTTCTGATCCAAATACTGTTGTGATTAAACTGATTTTTTTTCTTAAATTCTTGTTTGTTTTTGGTGATAGCCGCAGCATCTGTTTCTGGAAACCAAAAATCAATTTTAAGGAAGAGCAGAATCAATCTCATTCCAAGGGCATTGAGGAAGGAAAAGTATCAATAGAGGATGGCAAGCAGTGTAACAATGAAACAAACAAAGAGGCGGCAATTCCTAGGTGAGAAGAGAAGTGTTGAATCCTTTCAGAATCATTTTTGCACATCTAGTCTATTACTATTTATATATAGTGAAGTTCCTTTCAGTTTGTCTCTGAAATCCTTTCAGAATCATTTTGCACGTCTAGTTACAAGCATTTTTTTTTAGTAATGCGGTGAAATGAATCGCATCCTAAATCCTTTAAAGGTTCAGTTATCTTTTCAGAAGAATTTCTTGCAATTTTTAGAATTGTGGGAATGTGTGGTTTGTAGAGAAACTTGGGTTTTTACAACATATTACTATTATGCGCAATGCATTGCAGCAGTAGTTGTGCTTTGATCAGAAAACACTAGCAAGCGTACATACATGACTTAGCTAGGGTTTAACTTCGATTTAAAGGAAATCAGGACAGTAGTTCCCTGGGATGTTGTTCTGTGTCATCATTATCATCGCCTGTTTAAGATGCATCGCAAGCACGTGGTTATTCTAGTTCGTTCAACTTCTGTCCATGTTAAGCGATGAGTTGTTTCAAATTCTTCAACTCTTTGTTCCTGCCACTGTGTTGTTCTAATATAGGAATAAATATGCAGTAAAGTAAACATCCCTTGCATCAGCTCTTTGTTTCTGTGCACATTTAGCTGTAGATGCTCCGATACAAGCTGATTTTCCCCCTCAACAGAACGTCTCTATATTTGCTGTTATTTTCTTGTTTGGAAGTTGAATAGAAATCGCCACGGCTTTAGATTCCAAAGACATTTCCTTAAAATAAATAGATTACTGGTCAGTCATGTCTTCCTTTAAGTAGTCTACAAGTGTAGTAGAGTACTCACAGTGGGACACGTTACATATCCCCATACCCTATTAGTAAGACGTTTAGAGTATTTACCGTAAGGCGTGACTGACCGAAGACGTATTCAGCAGGCTCGCATCCAACCATTCCTTTCACTGTATTAACTCACGAATCCTATGCGTCTTTATGTTAAAACACTTTTCTCTTCTCTCTTCTTCCTCCTTATTTCCCAAAGCAAAACCCTCTTCTTCTTTTTCTTCTCTCACCATGGATCATATTATAGCTGCAAGTCCGTAATCGGAATGCAGAGAAGAAGAAACTGTGAAATGAAAATCCTAACAGGGTTATAAAAAGAGTTTTGCTCTGGGAAATGAGGAGAAAAGTGTTTGTCTTTGTTTGTAGCTGCTATCTTTCTTGATGCTGCTTATGTTGGCGAACTTAAACAATTCAAAAGTATAACCTGAGTTTTTTCTGGTTTTTTTTCTCAAGGAGTTTTTTTGAAAGATTTTTTGTATTTTTAGTGACCTTCTGTTTACTATTTGATGATATTTGTTTTGGTTCAGAAATTTTCATCATCTTTAGCATTCTCAATTACTGCTGGTATTCCATCTCATAGATAATTATACGATGGAAATTATTTTACACCCCAATTCATAGATAATTTATATGATTCCCCTTCGCCTAAAATTTTCCCTAGCATGGAAATATTTAGTATGTCTCCATAATCAAAATAGTGATTCGATCTCCCTTCTAAGATATATCTTGTTTGTTTGGATCTGACTTGCGATCTATAGTAAAATCGATTTCTGACTCGGCCCGAATTAGATACCACATTGTTTGTTTTTTTTCACTTTTTTGATGTCTAATTTGAGGTCTGATTCTGTTCATACTAAAGATGGAGATGGAAGACGAGCTATTCATTGTGCTGGAATAGGTATACTTAATTCTGTTATTTCCTTACGTTTGATTCTTGCCTTGTTGGATGGTGTCCTTGCTTCTAATTTGTCTGATTGAATTTTGTTTTTTCGTTTATCTCTGTGTTAGGTTTAAGGGAATTTTGGAATTGGAAATTGTTGTTTTCCGATTGATGTATTGGTCATGTTTTGGGGTTTTCTATAATTGTTATTACAACCTTAAATTGAATAATTTTCAGGTTGTAATAACCATTATAGAAAACCCCTAAAAATGGCCAATACATTTTCAACAATGTTTGTTCTGTTTTGTTTTGGTTTAGCCTGTCTTTCTTTTTTCTTGAGGGTACTTTTAGATTGGGTAGTAGATGTTGGCTAAGACATTGCCAAATGGTTTAATGTACTTTGTTGGTACAAATCCGCATGAGCATGTCACCACATTTCTTGATTATAGATTCCGAAGATTTAGTAGTACTAGTAGATTTGAAGTCGATGAGCTTAAAACTGGGTAAACTTGAGTAAATGGCTCCGAATGGTTAAAGTTCCTTGTCGAGAATGCGATGGGTATTTTAAGTTGAATAGTAGGTCTAAGGCTAACACTTGGCTAAGTGGGTTAATGTTCTTCGACAGTAAGATGTTGGCGATATCAGTACATGACCCCATTCTGTTCATAGTGACTTTGGAGCTTTAGTACTGATTGAAGTTAAAGTTGATATTCTTAAAAATAGGCAAGTACAAGTGTGTAATTATACACTTTGTGGTGACGTGTTTCGCAGGTGAAACTCCCCTATCCTGGGAAGCTATAGAAGGGCGCTTGGCTGCCATGGATTATCTTCTTGAATGGGTGCCAATCCTGAAATACCAGATGATTCAAATTGTAGTCCTTTGCATCAGCATATAGGTAGGTTCCGTTTTAACAGATCTGGTAACTTTCCCAAGTGTGTTATTCAGACATTTTAGAGTTTCCTAAATGAGGTCCTGATGTTTTTTTCAGGTTGCAGGACATAAAGATGTCATACGCTTGCTACTTTCAAATCAATGTGGGTATTACGAATGAACTTGGCTCACTGTTACTATATGCTGCCGCCCATGGGTACCATGATACTGTAGAAGTTCTTCTGGATCTTGGTGCCAATGTGAGATGCATTTCCTTTCTCTTCATTAACAGGCATGACTTTCTGTTTAGCAAATACTCAATTGATCTCTAAATGGTTCCCTAAATTTCATCCTGATTCGATGCCAACGGCTTGATCACGGCATATGTTTACTTTAATTATGAATTAAATCTATTTTAATCTGAATCCCCTATACATGATAGAATGTATATACAATCTGCCTAATGTTGCTGTATAAGTTTCTGCATTTCAGCTGGCTTATTTAGTGTGATCATAATACACCTCCTCTCTACATAATAGCTGTTACGTGATAACAATTATAACATATAATCGTTCCTCTTACTTCCAGAATTTCTTCTTTTTTCCAATAAGCAAGGGGATCACTGAATCCACCTTCTGTTTTATCTTTGCAGCCGAATTTGGTCTTCCATGATGCATTGACTGCACTTCATTCATCTATCCGCTCACAATCTTTGCTATGCATGGTGTCATTACTGAAGGTAAAAATATTTTTTCTACATTCTTGCTGGACTTATTAACATTTATTTAGACTAGTTTGTATGATCCAAACAAACAATGTACAGTTTGTGTAAACTTTCTCCTTTTTTTTATCCATGCTGGCTAAATTTGTTTTTCTTGGTTTCAGACATATATTAGGGAACTTTCCATGTTTGTGTTCCATTTCTTTTGACTGGGTCTTTAGGGAGTGGTGACGGTGTTTTCGTCATACATGCACTGTTTAGTGTCTGCTTGTGTTGTTGGGTGCCTCAATATGCTTGTTTATATATCATTTTTGGGTTTGTAACTATACCCTATATAACTTGTAGTAAATATTTTTTCAACTGTGTAGGCAGGCGCTGATCCTAACGGTGGACCAGATGGAAAGCCTCTGACTATTGCAGCTGAATTGGGGGTAATACAAATCATTGAACTGCTGGTTGAAGCTGGTGCAGATCCAAACGTTACAGATATAGTAAGCAAATTATACATTTGGTATCTGTTCATTTAGTGGATATCATTTTTGGGTTTGATTACTTCATCCTTGCACTAGAAAGGCGCAACTTCCTAGATCCTCTGTTTAGTTTTGTTTTCCACCTTGTCTTAATATGAAAAGAAGTGGTTGTACCCTATGAGATGATTGCTAGAGCCATGTAGATGTATAAATCTCAGTTGATCAATTTTCTCAACTATATTGGGCAGGATAACCTAAGCATATATTTGGACCTGGGTGGTCAATTTGAGATTGGTGGTGCAACCCTTGAAACACTACATCAAGAACTTGTGAGGAGGTTAATTCAAACCTCTACCAGGTCCGTCCTCTTCTTCTTCTTGCCATGTAGTTCTAAAATTACGTAGAAACTTGCTGGTCTTTGTGAACGGGTGGCCCATCAATTTGAATGTTAGCCACTAGCCAGTATGGTTATTCTAGTATGAATAGTTTCCTATTTTGCTCAAATTAAGTGTCCATTTGTTCCAACTGGGTGACTTTCTGATCTGGCGTTTGTTGTTTTCAGAAGAAACTCAAGGAATGGGAACAAGAAGTGAAGAATTGAGAGGAAAAAGACCAACAAGAGATGGAGAGAGTTCGGTTGAAAATTTGTTTGGAAAGAGTCTGTTTCATCTTATCAATCATTGTTTGTTGAGACAATTAGAGACCCGGAGCTAAGTTTGAAACCCTTAATCTACCTGTCTACTATTTGGTGATAACACCTGGAGTTACTATCTTTTTTCTCATTATTGAATTATCTGCATTTATTCGTTTGACTAGAGTTATGTCTTATTTAAAATCAGTCTCCAGAGATACTCATTGGCGTTGTTTTTTGCAGGCGTGTATCACCATGCATTCCATCCCATTGCATCAGTCATGGGTTCACCAAGTTTGTCATTATGCTTATGGGTTCTTTTCCTTTCCATGGCTCTTAAATGTAAATTTCATTTAGTGTTTAATATAAATATGCCCATATTGTTTTGTTTCAGGCTTTCAGCTATGAGTATAGATACACACACACACACACACACACACACACGATGTAATAGTCTTTAGCTTAGTATAAAATGCTATTTACTTGATATTATTATTGTCTTGTGGAAACATAGGAAAAGCTTATATACTTGTCATTCTTTTGATATCACAGGCAACTTTTGTATAAGATGTGCGCCAAATTAATTCTAGGAAGGCAAAGAGTTTCCTGATATTTGCTTGATTTCCATGAGCAGGGTTCTCAGATTTATTTGATTTTTTGGTCATGGAAATCTGGATCTCGGAAATGGCTTCATTCTTAGCCATGTCTAGGCATGAAGCCGTATCATCTCTTGTTACAAAAAAGTTCGCAACGGCTGAATAAGTTAGATCAGCATGCTCGCTCTTATAATCAAGCTTAAATACTGGCAAGTTTAAGAGCTATATCGATATATCTATACTTTTAACATGTTTCCACCCAGTATTGTATCCATTCATGAATAGGTGGTAGACAGAAGTAGTTGGGCCCATCACAAAAGAAGAAAAGCGGAGCAGCTACAAATTAGTGTGCTGTGGTGTGGCAGGAAACACGATTTGGCATACAAATCCCATGCTCCTAGAATATGAGGTTTGTAATTTAGTTCTTGTATTATCAAATTCTCTGCTCTTAGATTACTTTATCATGGTTCGGTGTCCGAAATTGAAACCCATCTGTTTTTACTTGCAGTCAGTGTTTTACACAAATGCCGTCCAATAATCTATAATTTACTGAACAGGTATGGTGCTAAAAAGGAGTAGGAGGTGAAGATTTCAGAAGTCACTAGACTCACTACTCATATCGTCACGGTGCCTGTCAAGAAGCGTGAAATGTCGGGGTTCATGCTGCTGAATGAGATTTTATTTTTATTTTTTGATGGAATGTCGAGGGATATTGTTCCGAAGGAAGTTACTGTTCATTGTACATTTTGTATCTATGCCTTTTGTGTTTGGAAATCTGAGTGTGGTTTTTTTACTTGCTACTGCGTAATCGTGAAGTTAATATTATTGTGGATTTGAACAAATAAATGATGTGAAGCTGTTGAAAGCAATTGAAATGATAAGTTATTATGAATGACAAATTCAGTGACTTCAGGTAAATTCTAGCAAAAATGAGACTGAATACCTAATGAACCCCCTGAATCTGCCCGAACAGTACCTCTTAGGCTCTTTATGCTAGACCATCATCCACCTAAAAGTACTATTTCATGCTAAATGCTATCAACCATCAGTTATGCCTGTGCCATAAAACTTGGTGACTTCTAAGAACGGTAATTACAAATCCTCTATGAATAATACAAGGCAACTCTATCCAGCAGGCAGCATCACAAGAGTTGCCTTCCAGTCAGACTCGAAAAGTTCATACAATCATTTGGATGAACCATGAACTCTAGAATCAAAAAATTACACAGCACATCTGAAATTATCACTGCAAGAGACTTGCATTACAAATTCAACATTAGGAAACTAGCTAGTGCATATTAGTAATTACATAGAAGATAGATAACAAAAATAAACTCAGCAGTCAGCAGCACTAGTTCTTCTTCAGCAGCAGTTGATCATCATGTCAGTAAAGCCACCTGCATAATTATTCAACGCCTGGAACTCCAAGTCGATAAAGTCAGGAAAAGGCTCAAACACATTGCCATCATCAGTACTAGTATTAGTTAGCACAGGAAGATTAACCCAATCCTCTTGATTAATACCATAATCAAACTCGTTCTCAAAACCAGAATTATAATTGAAAATTTCCATGGATGATGAAGATTGATAATCAAATTCGGGTTCAAGTGGAAGAGAGGGGGATTCATTCCTCATAACCATATGATCTTCATCTTCATTACAACCCTTTGCCAGAGACTTATTCTCCTCCACCACCTTATCTGATTTCTCTGCAGCAGTATTAGTTAGACCAGGAAGATTAAGCCACTGATTAATATCATAATCAAATTCGTTCTCCAATGCAGGACTATAATTAGAAAAACCGGTAGATGAAGAGGGTTCATAATCAAATTTAGGTTCATTCATCATAACCATATCATCTTCATTACAGCCCTTTGCAGATAGATCAGTAAATTTGTTCTTCCCCATCATCAACTGATTTATTCTCTCTGAAATCATACCAAACACGGGGTTGAAATTCCTTTCAATCCTTTGAATCTCTTCAACAGATAAATTACTCAACTTCTGATTTACACAATTAACTTGTTGATTCTCTTCTTTAACATCCATTTTTCTTTTCCCTGCTGTTTTTGGATCATAATTAATGAAATCATTCACAATCTCTTGACATTCATTAGGGTTTTCTGGTAGTATCCTAACCAATCCATCCTTATTGAACTCAGATTTAAGATACATCAAAGCCCTAACACCACACAAAGTTTTGAATTCATGCAATTTCTTCTCAATTCCCTTCGATCTGCTCTTGAAAATCTTCTTTTTCTTGCCATTATTGTTGCGAGAAGATGATGATTCTACCTTTTTCTGATTACCCATTATTTCTTTTCCTTCAGATCAATGTTCAGTTCAATGAATTTCTATTTCACAGAGTGATGAAGAAGAAGATGAATGAACAAAGTAAGAGTTCATAAGATTAATTAGCAAGTTGTAGTAGCAGTGAAACACTTGAGATGACTACTCGTACTACTTATAGATATAGAAACTTTATTCCCAAGTTCTTACAGCTTCTAAAAATAAATCAATTCCAGTTGTATAAAGCCGTTGCCGATAACCCCTGATTCTAAAAACAAGACAGCTTCCGGTCCAAAGACTCCAAACGCGTTGATTATAATTTAGAGCTAAGGGCTAACCTATATTGTTGGAGAACTTCGTGTTTTTTTTTTTTTTTTTTTTTTTTTTTTTGACGGAACATGGCAAAATTCATTAAGAAAAAAGGCCATTAGAATATTGACCAAAACCAAAACAATTACATGGATATGTTTACAACATCACCCCAATTACATATCAAAGTTGACAATGATAAACCACAGAAAATATCTGAGTTTATTGCCCAATTGAACAACAAACACTTTATAGTTATAATGACTTGATCACTGCTTCTAAAAGTGTTGTTGTAGAGTCTATCATTTGGTTCCTTCCAAATAGACCACCAAATGGCAAAAGGGAGTAAGCTCCAAATCCTCTTAATCATATTTGAACTCTTTTTAGTCCCCCATTCCCACAAAGTACACTTAATGTTCTGCGAGTGCACCCAAGTCACCCCAAAACTATTAAGAAAATAATCTCAAACTCTAGAAGAGAACTTGCAATGCAGAAAAAGATGCTCGTTGGTTTCTGTGTGGTCTCTACAAAGAAGACAACTTGCATTTTGGACCTTACCCGCACTGAAAAGATAGTCAAAAGTAGGTGCACCACTATAACAGAGAGTCCAAACTAAAAAAGATACCTTCAATGGAACTTTTGAGTTCCATAGTGGCTTATTAGGAAAACGCAAGAAACCATCAATCTCCAGGTTATTGTAAGCACTGGCAACAGAGAAATCATCTGCGCCAATCCACTTCCTTTCATCCTCAGAATCAACAAATAAATCTGTCGGGTCACCAATTAATTGCAATATCTGCACCACCTCCAGAAGCTCTTGTACATTTAAGTTCCTGGAAAAATGAAAGTTCCAAGCACCTGCATTAGAAATCATCTCATTCACAACATCCGTATTCTTCTTGGAAAGTTTAAACAATGATGGGTAAAGAATCTTAAGAAGTTGAGCTCCAATCCATACCAGAAAACAGAAACCAGAGCCCTTATCCAGTAGCAAGTACCGGGTCGGGCGGAGATAATATCGCGTAACGATCTTCTCTCCAGAGATGCGGCGGAGTTTTTACACCGGCTGCCTGCAGGCCTAGACGCAACTTACCCATTAGTAAGAGTAATCCTTTACACATTCCGTGTCGTGTTGTGATGAACAGGGAGTGTACACACTACTCTAGTCGGGTTTACACATCCGCGACCGTTAAAGCAGCATATCCACTTTATCCCTGTCCAGAGGGAAGAGCAAGGGACACTTGCTGACTTGTCGGAGTATGGTTTTACATTTTCGCATGTTGAAGGTATGGCCCCGAAAAAGTGTGACCCTGGACGAAGGAGAGCATACACCTGGACCGAAATCCAGACATACCTTAAGCCACCCCGGAGGGCAAGACGCCAGATGCATCGATAACGTTGGCCTTAACGTTCAACAGTGTTGGGAAATGTTACCTTTGGACAATCCTACATTCACGGTTTAGACAATCCTACTAAAAAAATGAGAGATTCAAAAGTAATAGGGACAACTCACGTACCTCGTGTACATACCTCTTTCACATGGATCGCTGTTTTCCACGCAGTTCTGTCAAGCGCCAACTCTCTCTCCAAGCCTCGGTCAGTCAAATATCGTTTAATCAATTCATCCCAGGTCATTTTTGGTCGTCCTCTACGCTTCATTTTACCTTCCGCCCTTATATATAGAAGAACTCATAGCTCCAATCCATACACCGCCCTTCTAGCTCCAATCCATACATCATCCCAAAAGTATATAGAAGAACCTTCATTCATAATCAATCTAGAGTTTAACTTAACAAAGTCTATTGATTTAAGAATTCCAGCCCAAAGACTAAGCCCAACTGACTTGTTAGAAGTATTTGGAAAAATAGCCTCAACATTACCCCCAAACTTTTGCTGCATAATTGATCTCTACAAAGATCTTTTCTCCACTCCGTACCTCCAAATTTTTTAGAATGTAGAGCCTTATTCATTAAATGTAATTTTTTAATGCCCACACTACATCTGCATTTAGGTAAATTTAGCTTACACCAAGCATCCCAACTTTTTCTCTTGCAAGAAGAAGAAGATCCCCTCAGAAAATCTCTCATACACTTCTCCAATTCTTTTACCACAGAAATAGACATTTGAAATAATGACAAGTAGTAACGGGCAGACTAGATAACACACTCGTAATCATAATATCTTTCTCCTTTAGACAAATATCTTCTTTTCCATGTGGACAATCTTTGCTGAAATTTTTGGATAATATCATTCCAAACTGCTCTATTTTTAGACTTACTACCAAGTGGGATGCCCAAGTAATTCATAGGTAACTGAGAAAAACTACATCCAAAAAATTCAGCACAATCCTCTGCATTATGCATTTGACCAAGACCCACAATGGTGCTTTTTCTAAAATTAACCTTCAAACCAGAAACTGCCTCAAAACCTAAGAGAATGTTTTTCAAATTATGCACTTCGCTTACCTCATCCTTTAGAAACACTATAAGGTCGTTTGCAAACTGCAAGTGATTAATTTCAGTGCCATGTTGAACCACTTTAAATCCAGATATATGACCATCAGCAGCAACCCTTCTAATCATCAAAGACAAAACTTATGCCATCAAAATAAACAAAAAAGGAGAGATGGGGTCTCCCTGGCCGATTCCTTTTTGACTTTTAAACATATCAGTTGCCTCACCTTTGAGAAGAACAACAAATCTAGGAGTAGAGATACACCACTTGATCCATCTTCTCCACTTCATCCCAAAACCAAATCTAGCTAAAGCAATGTCAACACAATTCCAATTGATATTATCAAAAGCTTTTTCGAAATCCACTTTGCAAATTAGACCAGTTTTCTGCGATCTTAATTTAGAGTCTATTAGTTCCAAGAAAATAAGAATTCCATCATTAATTTATCTACCATGCACAAATGCACCTTGAAAATCAGAAATAATTGAAGGAAGTACAAGATTCATTCTCCCACCCAGAATCTTTGAAATAATCTTGTAAACACTACCAATCAGACTTATAGGTCTGAAGTTGTGAAGAGAAACAACACCATTGCATTTAGGAATCAAAGTTAGGTTAGTACAATTAATTATCCAATCCAATCTGCAAGTATCCTTAAATTCTTTCACAACTAACATAAAATCAAACTTAATTATATCCAAGCATACTTATAAAATTCCATAGTAAAGCCGTCTGGCCCCGGAATTTTGGTAATTTCTGTTAACACGGACAAAAGCAAAATTTGGATTTTGCCCTGATGCTGTGCTCATCGGTGTTTATACACCAGCAGAAATAAAAGGTTGGAGAAAAAGAGGCTTTAGTATAAGCTTTTTGTTAATGGTTGTTCAAATGAGGCACTATCGTAGTATCGTGTAGTCTCATTTCACATATCACCATTTTGTTGATGGTTGTTTTATGTACATATGTGAGGCCCATTACTTTTCGTTCATTCTTGGTTCAAGAATTGAGCGATTAAATCATCGATCTCATGATAATCTTTAGAGATCTGCAATTTATTACTGCCCTATAATTCGTAATAAACATCGGAAGATTTGATCCTGCATTCTAAAAAAAAATTAACCATCGAAAACTCAAATATTTTAGTATTCTTTTATTTTTTCTGACAAAAAACACAAGGCCAATTTTGAACCTAATTTTTCAGTTCTCAACAGGCACAACGGTCCTTATGAGTTTTTTTCCCTTTCCATGTCTCTTAAATGTAAATTTCATTTAGTGTTCAATATTTAGTGTCCATCTTGTTTTGTTTCAGCTATGAGTATAGATACACACACACACACGATGTAATAGTCTTTAGCATTGTATAAGATGCTACTTAGAATTTATTGGTATAACACGAGTGTAATAAAGAGACCTGACTTTGGCCGTGCGATTTTGACCAAGGTGCAAGGCGATTGGGGTTTATTTTTTTCAGTAATCTCTTCCTCTGATTCTACTGTCATGTCTGATGGTGGTGGATCTCTTCATCCTGATGGGGTTTTCTCTCTATCTTCATCCTCCCAGCACGTAGAGGGGTATGTTGTGAAAGGATCATTCCTTCGAGAAAGGAGTCTCAAGGGATTCAGTAGAAACCTTCGTCTGAGTTCTTCTGGTCTGATATGTTTGTAAAGAAGAAAGAGTTATCACCCGATGCTTCTATGGATTTTGCATCTCCTGGATTTATTGATGATAAAGAAGTAGCAGATGTGTTGGAATAAGATGTGGTTAATGAACTGAAATTCTGTGAGGATTTTTTGATTTGGGTTTTTGTGGGGAAGAAGCTCTCTTACATGATGGTGAAGAACGCAGTTCAACACGCTTGGAAACATAAAGGAGCCATGCAGATGACTATTCATGGTGAGTCCAATTATGTGTTTGAATTTGATGATGAAGTGGATCGTGTTAATGTTGTTGAGTATTGTTAGAGCACTACTCGGTCAAACTCGAAAGCGTTGCTATCTCAAGCTTGTTTGTCAAGTTTAGTTGTCAAAACTATAAGTCTTGATTTCTAGTATACTTATAGCTATGTCTCGGATTAGGATAGAATGTGTAGTTGAGCTTTAGAATTCACGGCGTTCATCAATTGAAGACGAAGAACTACTAAGAGGATCTTGTGGAACTTCATCAACAAAAGTGAAAAAGCGGGGGTCTAACAACCATACCCAATATTTCGCTTAGCAATCTATATGGACAAACTCCAATATAATTCCAAGAGAATCAACTGGACCGTCAGACTCAATCAATGAAAATATATCCAAGAGTTGTATCTCAATTTCTCAATTCAATCTGCAATCAAACAAATAGGAATTTGCGAGTCCGATTGAATATAAGAAATAACTTGGACGGTATCAAAAACCAATATCCAAGTGCCAATCAATTTAATCAACAACCAAAGGTTGGATTCACAATTGATTGAACTTACGCACAACCTGTGATATTTAAATTATATAAATAAATATAATGCGAAAAAGAAATAACATAGACACCAGAAATTTTGTTAACGAGGAAACCGCGAATGCAGAAAAACCCCGGGACCTAGTCCAGATTTGAACACCACACTGTATTAAGCGCCACAGACACTAGCCTACTCAAAGTTAACTTCGGACTGGAATTTAGTTGATCCCTAACCAATCTCACACTGATCAAGGTACAGTCGCGTTCCTTACGCCTCTAGAACCACGCTTGATTCTGCACACTTGATTCCATTAGCTTATCTCACCCACAACTAAGAGTCGCTACGTGATAGACGCATTTATGTGTCTATTTTTATCTCTTTTATGTATAGTG
>JAJJMB010017752.1:757824-867369 GCA_023531105.1 Papaver atlanticum | reverse complement strand
GAGTTGCATGAATATTGATTAGATTATATCACTTAATTGGTTAATGGAGGAATCCAGAGTCTCGGTGTTTTCTTTATATTTTTGATACAACTTTATTTAATTGTTGAGTTTAATTTGAAAAAAATCCTTCACAAGTCTTAGAGTTCGAATCTTTTTACCACTACAACTACAAAACACATCACTACGACCTAAAGTCAAAGACTCGATAAACCAATCTGTCTCATACAAAAAAGTCTATTGTATAAATAAATCTGTCTCCCACAGATATACCTATGAGTTTTGTTCCATCTTTTAATAAATCAAGGTGAATAAGAATCAATTGATATACCAGACTTATAAACATCCTAAAAATATCAATCACCTCAGAATAATCTTAATCGTATGGTAGCGAAACAAGATATTGTGGAATCACAAACGATGAGACAAGGATGTTTGTGACTACTTTTTATCTTGCCTATCGGAGATTAAATCTCGATCCAATCTTAGAAAAGATAGTACTCAATCACGATAGAAAACAACAAGATCAGAACACGCAACTACAAAGAAAATAGTTGGGTCTGGCTTCACAATCCTAATGAAGTCTTCAAGTCGTTAACCTACAGGGTTTTGGAAAAAACCTAAGGTTAAAGGAGAATCGACTCTAGTCACAACTAGTATCACACATGAGGTGTGGGGATTAGGTTTCCCAGTTGCTAGAGTTCTCCTTTATATTATCTTCAAATCAGGGTTTGCAATCAATGTTACCTTTGTTAAAGCATAGCTGGGTTGAACCCACCAAGCGTTGGTATGTCAAGTTTGGTTGTCATATTTTAGTGAGTAAAAACTCATTTTAAGAGTCGCTTTATTATGTACTAGAGTCAACTTCGTATAGGTTAGATTGAAAGTATTAGGATATGAGATATTACAAGTATTGCGAAGACTTGAAGAAGTGAAGAAGTAAGAAGCTACAACGACAACATCAACCTTCCACTTGAGGTTAGTGATATTTGACTTGAACTGTTTCATTCCCTAACGTATCTTTCAAGTCGTGCATATTGAAAACAAAACTACGAAGCATGAACACTCTAGATAGACATAGTATGAAGGAATACAATACAAGGTTTATTGCTTAACCATTAAACTTTGTAGATAAGACATCGACAAAATCATTTGAATGCTATTGTGATTATGTATGGGTATGAGGTGAGGATTTCATCCTAGGAAACAATGTTTTACATGTGTTTAAAGGAAGTAAATTCATGAACTTGTTTTGTGAATCGAAAAGGAAATCGCCAGGCATTATTGGTATTGTTATTCATTGTATATCTTATGAACTACCAATATGTGTGATTAGCATAACCGCTCATGACTTGTTTATGTTCTTGGTAAAACTATTCACAAAGGCCTGACTTTTGTATTGGTATGACTTTTATTAGTGAAACCGATCTTAAGTAATCACCTGAGAATGTATGATCGATTTTGTGATTTTGTGTATGACCAACTCTGGGTAAAGGGTAACCGATCCTAGTAAGAGGTGCAACACATCACAAATGGGAATTGATCCTTGTATGAGGTGCAACAAGTTTGTAGCAGAAAGCGGAACCGATCCTATGGACATGTGCAACACGTTTTTAGGCAAAGTGGAACCGATCCTATGGACATGTGCAACACATACAAGTTAGATACCATATATATGTGGGGAACCGATCCTAGTACCTAGTCAACCGAATTTTGGAAAGTTAGTGTGAATATGCACAATACTCACATGGAGGTAGAACCGAAACTTGTTTTGGTAGAACCGTGAAACCCATGATTTGTGATTGAGTGTTCTTGATCAATCACATAGTTCTTGAAAGTCAGATGAACCAATTCTAAACTTGTTTGGAAGTATGGCAAATCGGTTTCAAGGTTGTAAGTATGAAGGAGGACTTACAAAGTAAGGATGTCGACATACTTTGAACATGTGCAGTAACGCTTATCTTTTATTGTTCAAAGTTATTCCTTAATAGCTAAAGGAAGAAAATCCTGGATCGAAAAATAAATAAGTTAAGAATCTTTTATTTAAGGTTTTTAAATTTATTTTAGGAAAATGAGAATTAATAATGTGCATTTACTAGTTGGAGATTTTCCAAAGAGATTTTCGGTCAATATTTTGGACAGAGCATTTCCAGGAATTATGGAAACCGAATTTGGAATATATTGCATATCTTGAGAATATTTTCGTTTTTGGAAATTACTTGGTGTCCAAACTTCCTTGTCTATAAATACTTGAAGTTTGCATTTCGGGCAAACTAATCCTTCGTGACAGCAAACTTCCTCGGTTGTGTTGTTACTGGTGAAGTCGCCTATTCGAAGAGGAGAGTAACCTAATTAGGCGAAATCTATTACGGCCGCTCAGTTTAAAGTCTTCTTTGGGATTGAGAAGCTCTATTAGTACCATTGGTGGGAAACTGGATAATTGCGGTTTATCTTTTTTTTCTTCGATTGATTTGATTGACTAACGGTGGTTGAACTTTGATTGCACCTAGTTTGTTTATGCTTGAGAATCTTCTCTTCTGATATAAGATTCACTCAAACTAGATCGAAGTTTCGAAAGGGATCTTTAGACTGTTTGTAGATCTAAAGACGATCTTGTGATAATCCATTGTTAACAGACTCCGTTCTGTGTGTGATTGATCACAAGAGATTCAAGTTGTTGTGCGTAGGTGTTTATTGAAGAACAAAGAAGATTTGAAGACAAAGAAGACTTAGAAGATTTCTGATTTGGGTTTATAATCTTTGGTGTGCACAATACTTGTTTCGGTAAAAGAGGATCCAACTATAATCGGTTTATCCTTGTGGTAGATTGGATTGATTAGTTGTGTAGATCGGAATCAATACAATTCTTTGTGATTAAAAGTATTGATTGCAAAATCTTAACAATTACCTTTGGTAGTTGAGAATAAGATAGATCTAAGAACCTGACGAAGGAGTTTATTGAGATAAACAGAAGAGCCTTTGTCGAACTCACATCACTTGGTTGAAGAGAGTTGATACCTAATAGATTTGTTGTTCCTTTACTGTTTGGAATACGAACCAAAGGAATTGTTCCAAGTACGTGACTTATTACAGGTCGGAGGCGTGGGAATACAAATGAAACTTGGTGAACTATAGTTTTAGTTGCTTGGTCTCAACTATACGAAGTTGGTTTGATTTTGTATAGCGGCTTAATCCTGAGAGTATTCAATTCTGGACAAGGTCCCGGGGTTTTTCTGCATTTTCGGTTTCCTCGTTAACAAAATCTTGCTGTGTCATTTACTTTTATTTTCCGCAATTATAATTGTTGTTATTATAATTTAAAGTAAATTACACAAACGTTAATTCCTATTTACTTGATAGCAATCCTATTGTGTTTGGTTAAGTCCGAACCTCTTATCAAGTAAACATACTTCGTTGTTGTATTGTCTCAATCTCGTATCCATAGACGATCACACGAAGTGTGAACCGATTAGTTATATTGTCTTGACTCAGTCCATAGACAATTACTTTCGGAGAAAGGACTTATAGGTGGAAAAGTTTTAGCTTGAGGTATATTTGGGTACCCTTTCCTTTTCAACCTTGGTAACAAAGCATTCAATATTCACCGTTAGATGAAAACCTAATTAGATTCAAGCTAATATCTTTCAACCGTCAGATCGAACTTAGCTTGTTACACATAAATGAAAAGTGACTTCATTTAGATATGAGTAACCGTACCTAAACGTGTACACCTTTGTTGGCTCAACAATTAACCGAGGTTAGCCATATGAAAACTTTCATATCAACCATATTCATCTTAACCATAACTAGTTCAAATGACTCAATTGAAACTAGTTATAGAGTTGTTCAATTGTTTATATTCTTATAGAAGTATACAAGATACAATTGAAGCAAAATCGATTTTGATTCAATCGGATCAATTCATGAATATTATAGCCACGGATTGCAAAAGATTGCATTCCTTATTATATAAATGTATTAGTTCATGAACAAACCGATTTTAGAACATAACCTACTCAAGTATGCGAACGGGTACGCATACCTAAGTGGCTGGACTAAGTTTGGGTTCGCCAGTACGCGAACTGGTACGCATACCACCAAACTCAGTTAAGTCCCGGAACTTGAACCTTACGCCAGTACGCGTAGAGGATTTTTCACCTACTAATCCATGGCAAATCAATTGCCTAGCTTGCATAGGTTTATTTTCGACCAGCAGGGTCTGATATACTGCGCGGGGTGCAGAAACCCTTATTTTGTAAATTAATTAGGTTGATATTTGAATCTCGTGGATTATCACAGAATTGATTGAACTCTGCACAGAGTTCTTTAAATTTATTACCAGAGAGCAGTATGCTTTCCGATTGAGTACTTTTATGCAAAGCCTTAACCTTGATACTTAGGGAAATTCATGCTACTCTGCTTCGAGTGAAAACTAATTGTCATGTCATATCAACATTAAGGGTTCAGCCGTGGAATAAGTGACAAGGTTGGGTACTCATCACTTTTACATGGCTCTGTCTCTTTACAGAATGACAGCATATTAAATACAGGGTTTTACAATTTTATCCCTGAACTAAAAACCACCATCAACATTAAGTCCCCTGCTTAGCACGTAACAGTGGCATCGTTGCGGGTAAGCATTAGATGGTGACAGTCAAGCGGCAAAATGGTCAATCCAGAGTAAGCAAATATTACCAGGAAAATGGCCGCCTCATATCTTTAGGATGTGTTGACGCCAGAGCTCCAAGCTAGGAAAACACATCCTTCCTTTGACTATCTGGCCGTTTTCTCAAAGTTTTCATTAGGGTTTCGATGAGACACAATACTCGGTTGAAGTTGAATCCTTGGCTAACGGATAAGCCCCTTTGCGATTTCTCAGCATCCGTTTTTTCTTATGGTTTCCATAATATATATGCAGGTGAAACTAGATTGTTTCTCTCAGTTCAGAATTAAGACTCTTCTTATTGAATTCATATCTCTTCATCATGTCGAACAGAAGTGAATCATCCTCGAGCCAGCCAGATTCCTCCGCTAAACACAGGCGGCTTGCTTTGGATCATGACAATCTAGCGCCTGAATTCTGAATCCCTTGATATAATCATTCGGATGTTTTTTGTTTCGCTCCTTCTGAGTTGTGGCCATGTCCATCTGAGTTTTGGAAAGAATTTCTTGTCTCTCCATTAAATCGATAATGGTAATAGGAGGTTGGTTTCCTATGGCTCCTCCAGTCTCTCGTCCTGACAAAGAAGTGGTAGCAGCCCTGGTGATGATTGGAGGCGTCATGCTCGAAGAAATATTAGGAGTAGCGGCGGCTCTGGCTCTGGTAATAGGAGGCGTCACGCCAGAGGGGATGCTTCTGGTGCTGCTGGTGTTGGTGCTAGAGGATGTAATGCCATGGGATGTGTTGACTACGCTTGTGGACGGTACATTGGTGTTGGTTATTACCTTTTTATCTCATTCGATACGTCCGCATACTCTGTCTGCATCGTCGTTGGCGGAGGCACAAACCTCAGATAAGGATTCATCATTTTTTGTGTCATCTCTGAAATTGGTGGCGTTATCCGAGTGAATGTTTGATGGCTCTTGCTACAGCCGGTTTTCCATACTATTTAAGAGACAAAACGTCTCATTTTGCAGCTTGACAATATCAGCTTGATTTGCGACAACATCTTTTAATATTTTTTCCATACCTTCCATGGTGATTGGATTTCGAGCATTGGCGGCTTTGGAAGTGTTTGAGATGGGTGATTGAAGTGAATTCTGGTTAATGATTGAATTTGATCTAAGATCCACCCTTTTGAAATTGAGAAAATAAAAGGAATGAATCCTGAGAAACTGATTTTGCAACCGAGAGATTAATCTCCCACTGTGGTCGCCAGTTGTTTTGGGGTGAAAACTGTTTCTGCCGGTTTTGGTATTGGGTGTGTTGTTGAGAAACGAATTTAGACCTAAAAAAATGCACTGCACGGGAGTACTTTAGATTCGAGAGATCAATCTGTACAATCCTGGCCTAAACCAAGAAATGGCCGTTCCAGTCTTGCTTCGGTCACAAAGTGAAGGAGAAGGGTTAGTCTTAGGGAGGGAAGCAAAGAAGGTGTTGAGACCAGAATGGTTAATTCTGAAGGTGTGGCTGTTTTATGACTTGTATCAGAATATGGAACCGGCTTGTGGAAGGTAAGCTATCAGTTTTTTTCATGTTTTATGGATACTGTGTTCTTAACCAAAACTCTATTGTTTTTGGTTGAAATAGGTAGAAACCTATTTATACAATTCATAGTTTGAACGCACCCTGATCTCGTAGGAAGTGGGAGTAGTTGAGTGATGGAGAAGTGGGGCAATGTGTAAATGCTGGAAACCACGTCCCCACTATGAAGGAAACGAGTTAGTTTACACCCACTTTTTCTTGCCTCCATTAACTGCCCGCTTTCCTGACACTTTCTTATAATGGGCGTGTTGCACGCCGCACGCTGTAAACCGCCATACCAATACCCTGATGAGCATCCCCCAGATTGTGACATGTTTGATGTCTCGAGTATTTTCGTTGAAAATGTGTAGCAGATTGCTGAGTGGGTCTTGTGTGCAAGACTTAATTATTATGATCAATCGTGCGCCAGCTAGGTGGAGGATGACCATGTTGCGACAAGTCAATCCATGGAACTTTCCGCAGGAAAATGGTGTGTGAACCTGAGACTTATTATGGGCCGGTCAATTCTGTGGAGAATTTGGACGGCTGAGATTGTAAGTCATGAGAAAGGGTGGCCATTGATTATGGACACATTCTGTTGGCACCTGATAATAGCATAGTGGCGCCAGTGGCATAGTGGCACGAATAGCGCCTGGCGTAGCCGTGGCCGCTATATTTTGACATATTAGCGTTAGACCCAAATATGGCTCGGCAACATTGGTTCCAGTTGCCATATCAAACTTAATGCCCTAGGTAGCATTACTTAGCTTGGTTGGTGTAGCAACCTTATTTAAATTAGGGTTTGGCATACCAAAACCCTAAATAGCGTGTGTGGCATGTGGCCGCGGCATGGTGACATTCTTTGTGAAAATAGTGCCATGACCGCATCAAAGGAATTATGGCAGGGCCATAACATGGGAATGACCACAGGCGCAAGGATGGCAACGGGTGATCATAACATGGCGCAATTTTTAAGGTTTCCTGGGCCCCGCACGGCTTGTGGCATGTTGTGGGCCAAAGTGGCGTAATTTGAGCCATGACCAAAATTAGGGTTTCAACTAATGCCACTAAAGCAAAATCGTGTTCTAATTGGGATACCTTGATTGGAATCTGTTATGGCGTTTGGCCACGAAAAAAAGTGAGTTAGCACGTAAGCGCGCTGTTTGTGGTGTAATGGCACATTTGGCATGCTGCTGTAGCATGTTGGCACGTTTGGCAAGCTAATTGGCATTGTGACCATCCGGTGCAATTTGCATCTTTTAATACTGTGGCAAGTTTAGAGCAACCTGATTGGTCAATAGAAAAGGTACGGCCAAACATAAGGCGTGGCCACATCTTCTAGTGCGCGTGGCGGATTTAAAGTTACCTGATTCGTCGGTGGAAAGAGGGCCGGCAAGTATGGACCCGTCCACATCTCATGTGCATGTGGCGGATTTAGAGCGACCTGATTGGTCGATGGGAAAGAGGAGGGCCGGCAAGCAGCATGGGAGCATGGCCATCTACAGGTGGCGCCGGCTGACTTATGGCACGGCCACACCTCCTTTTGTTGCTACTCCTATTTTCCGCGGCTCCTCTTTTATTCCTTGTTTTCAGACTTTGGGTTGGACTTTGCACCTACTAATCCATGGCGGATCAATTGCCTAGTTTTCCTAGGTTTAGTTTCGACCAGCAGGGTCTGATATATTGCGTAGGGCGCAAAACCCAAATTTTGCAAATTAATTAGATTGGTGTTTGAATCTTGTGAATTATCACAAAATTGATTGAACTCTGCGTGTTGACACAGAGTTTTTAGATTTATTGCCAGAAAGCATCATGCTTTCCGACTGAGTACTTTTATGTAGACCTTAACCTTGATACTTCGGGAAATTCATTTTACTCAGCTGCGAGTGAACACTAATTGTCATGTTATACCAATACTAAGGGTTCTGTTGGGAAACATAGCATAAGAAGATACTTAATAAACCATACACTAATGAATAATGTAGGCGAGAGTTTACAGAATGTTTGGGATTATTGCTACATGCACCATTCTGAAAATATACTGAATTTCTCAGTACATGTGTGAGTAGAGAGGTCCGGGAACTCATTTCTTTTAAATGGCTCAGTCCTTTTGCAGTCGGCGCATTAAATATAGGGTTTTACATTTTTAGCCCTGAACTGAAAACCACCATCAACATTAGTTTAGGGCTACTATATTTCGTTCAGGGCCCTCCAAAATGATTGCACTGCTTGCATTCATAGTTAGGGTTTCAATTTATAGGTTAATTAAAATATCGTTTCTCTTAAAATAAGTTTTCATGAATCATCTCAAAGGAAAAGTACCAAGTAAAATCCAAACCCTCACAAAGTCATTACCCATCAATTCGAAACCAGAAAAATCAAACCCTATAAGAGATATCTTATATCATTTAAAAAATACTGAAGAGGGGAATATGCAAGGAAGAAGATTATCAAGCGGCGGCACGGACACCTTCTTTCAAGAACAGCCGGCTTCAACCTTCGCCTGACGAGATTTCCTCACTTCTCATGTCGTGTTTCCTAGTTCGTGACGGTCCACGCTTCTACATACCCAGGCAGCACGCTACAGACGCCCCAAAGTTTGTAATTTGCAAGGAAAAATCAAATAAAAGGTCGGCCAAATCCTTATTATTTCCCCTGTTTTGTTATTGTGAAAGTAGTCAAAGGGAGAGAACGTTACATGCTGACCAGCACTATTGGTATGCCGACTTCTCATCGCACTATTTGCGTTATTTGTCTTCCTATTTGAAGAAGGGAATAACTTGTTTTTCGTTGGATTTTTTTTCAGTCGGGAAAATGAAAAAGAGTAACATGAAAACACTGTCGTCTCAAAACCGGAAAACACACCCAACATTGCGGACTATGGCATCAACATTGCTTTCGCAGGGTAGCACACGCTATTATCCTGCGGTAAGTCTTCCGACTTTGACTTGCCACACATGGTTATCTGCTACTTAATTGGCATACAATTAATCAGAATAGTTAGGTCTTGCATAAAAGACCCACTCAGCAATCTGCAACACATTTTCCAAGAAAATACTCGAGACATTAAACATGTCACAAACTGGGGGATACTCATCAGGGTATTGGTCTGGCGGTTTACAACGTGCGGCGTGCAACATGCCCATTATAAGAAAGTGTCAGGAAAGCAGGCAGTTAGTGATGGCGAGTAGTGGGTGTAAACTAACCCGTTTCCTTCATAGTGGGGACGTGGTTTATAGCATTTACACATTACCTCACTTCTCCATCACTCAACTACTCCCACTTCCTACGAGATCAGGGTGCGTTCAATTATGACTTGTATAAATAGGTTTCTACCAATTTCGACCAAACAGAGTTTTGGTTAACAACAACACAGTATCTAGAAAAACACAAAAGAACTGATAGCTTACATTCCGCAATCCAGTTTCAAATTCTGATACAAGTCATAAATAGCCACACCTTCAGAATTAACCATTCTGGTCTCAACACCTTCTTTGATTCCCTCCCTAAGACTAACCCTTCTCCTTCACTTTGTGACCTAAGCAAGACTGGAATGGCCATTTCTTGGTTTAGGCCAGGATTGCACAGATTGATCTCTCGAATCTAAAGTACTCCCGTGCAGTGCATTTGTTTAGGTCTAAATTTGTTTCTCATCAACACACCCAAAATTTACCAAAACCAGAAGAAACAGTTTTTACAAACAACTGGCGACTACAGTGGGAGATTAATCTTTCAGTCGCAAAAAATCAATTCAAAACATTTCCATTCTAATTGGTCTTAAGCCTGATTCAATCACTCACTGAAATTCATTTAATTCACCATGTATCCTGGACGTCCTAACCTCACCAAAGCAATGACTGCCCGGAAACCAACTACCATGGAAGGCATGACGAAAATGTTAGAAGATATGTCCGCAAATCAAGTTGATATCATCAAGCGGCAAAATGAGACGCTTCGTATCCCGAAGAGTATGATAAGCCGATTGTGGGAGGAGTCAGCGAACACTTTCCCGAAGGATCCTATTGATTTCAGAGATGATGCGAAAAATATATAATCCTTGGCTAAGGTCTGCGCCTCTACTAATGAGGATGTCGACAGAGCATGTAGCCATGTCATGCAAGAGCAGAAGAGAGAAAATGAATTGAATTCTACCGATGACAAAGAACCAATACAGTTTCACAAAACTAGGGGAGTAGACTTGCCATATGCGCCACGATATCTACAAGACAAAAGTAAAGAGCCGACCTATGAAGCTTTGTTGGAAAGTCTTTATCTCCAAGACCTTGCATAAGTTGAAAGAGTTGTCCAACAGTCCGCAGCCACAACTACTTTACTGAAGAGAGAGGAACCCGAAGAAGGGGAAATTTTCCAAGATGCCTATGGAGACGAGCGTTGCGCCAACGAACAATATCCAGCCCATACACTTCGCATCGACGGAACTAATACAGGCCCCTCAAGAGAAATCACCCTTCAATAATATGGCAGAAGTAGACGGCCTGCTTACGAATCAGTGGCCGCTCAAGCATCGATTCCGCCCTCGAAGAGAGCTTCATATCAAAGCCTACAAGAATCTTCATCACAGCATCCCCTGATACGAAGAGAAGCTAGACTCAAAACATCCACGCTTCTCGTTGCCTATGAAAAGGGTTCTGGAATTCTGGGTGCGAGAAGGAGCAGTCCAATTACCCCCGGTATGGCGCCCACCGACTAATCAAGAGATGTTAGATTCAAGATATTGCCACTATCACAGATTTATCCATCACCCTACCAATGAGTGCAATGGTCTGAAGCGCATCGTCCAAGAAAAGATTGATTCAGGGGAATTTCACCTGGGAACTGAGGATTCTCCGCGTTACCGCGGATTGACATAAAGATGTTACAAAGACAATAAAGAATGACTGGGGACTTCTCGTGGCCAGGATTGCAGAAAATTCAGTTCAATCGGGAGGCCCCTAAGCGAGTAAGTTTTGTCAAGTAATGTTTACACAACCCATATATTTTGAATTCGTTGGAGGTATAACACAGGCGTCGGCTCCGTATTGAAAACAGAAGCTAAGTAACCCAATTGTTCTACGATTTCATATCACTCCCATATTTCCCCTTTTTCATGCAATACTCACAGTTTCTCCGAAAAGTTATTTGTATACATAATTCGGATCCCAACACATTAGTTGATCCAAGTACCATTACTTTCAATAAAATTACTTATGAAGTCATTCCAAAAATAAAATCAATTCAAAGGATCCTTATAAAGCAATCATCTATCAATCCAAAAACCAGAAAATCAAACCATAAAACAGGCATCTTTTGCCTTTCAAAAAAAATAATCCTAAAAGGAGGAAGTTCAGGAAAATAAAAGCATTCAAGGGAAAACGTCTAACAGAGGCTCATACTTCTTAGAGAAAGCATCCTCCATGTTTTGAAGAGCAGCCTGCTTCAACTTAAATGCCTGGGATAACCTCTCGATTTTTGCCTCCTGCTGGTTAATAAAATATGCGAAAGGGACTTCAACCATTTCAGTTTGCATCTTTTGGATTTTGGAAAATCCTTCACAGAACCAGGAGGCGTTAAACTCGAAGTTCACACACATGTCCCGATGGAATTCCCATCTTGAGACTACTTCTCCAGAGATGGTGTAGCCGGTCACACTACACATATCATGAATTGAAGAGAGGGATTTTTCCACGCGTCTAACCAAGGAGAAACGACTATAAATTTTATTAGTTGTTGCGATTTTCCCATACTTTTCCCATATTTTGGTATATAGCTCCGCGTACTTAGCTTGCACACTGAATCCTCCAATCAACACATGACCCTCAAAGGGAGCCTCAAATGGAGGATCGAAAACGGCACCTGCAGCTGGATGTATGACTAATAAAGATCCTTTGGAAACGATTGTGCCCGCAGCCATGGAAACGGTTTCCACTACTTGAAGTATAGCAGCATCTTCACGACGATCAATCTCCATCTCATGATTATCAATGGGCGCGGTTTCCGTCACAGTTACATCTTCATCGCCATGAATCTCCATCTCAGAGTTATCTTCAGAAGCGGCTTCTTCCTGTAAATAGCACCGATTAAATATTTATTCCGTATAAGTAAATAGTCCAAGAGGAAAATGTGTGGGAAACTCACCGACTCATCTGTGGGCCCACTGGGAAAGGAAGAAGACTCGCTGCTGCACCCCGAAGTACTTTTCCCGTCACCGTCGGATCCTGAGCTTTCTTCTTCTTCTTCTTCGCTTTCCTCTTCACTGTCAAGAGGCTCAGTATCGCCGGATTTTTCTTCTGAAGGTGCTATTTTCGGGCCACGTGCAAGTCTGGCGAAGGTGTTTATCTTGTCAAGACCCTGAGTTAAAAAGGGGAAGAGATGTTCAGTGGCGACAATTCGGAATATTTATGCAATTCGGCGAAATCAGGAAGAAAATCATACATACTTGCATGTTGGAAGAACTGAAGCTCACAAGGGCCGTCGAAGCCGATCGGATGCCGCCCGCGCGACTTTTCGACCTTCGCTCCTTTTCCTGGGGACTGTTTTCATTTGGGCAAGAAGATTTCCGCTTACCCGAAAACAACCTTAACGTAAGCTGGCTACAACACCGTATTGACATTGTCAAAGTTGATCCAGCCGGCATCTTTGCCAACGTTGTTCCTGCTACAAAGGCCATTTTGGAAGAGGAGAAGGCTCTGACTGCTGAATCTAAAAAAGTGGAACAGGAAATCCAGGATTTGAAGAGTAGGACTGAAAGGTACCAAAATAGGCTGAAGACGATGCTTTCAAGGAACTACAACTTATTGGATGACCTTTTCTGAGTTGTTATTTTGAACATGTAGCCATGAACGTCTGAATTTTCTTTTGGGTTTTGAACATTTTTTTGTTGTTGAATTGTACTGGCAGGCCGTGTTATGAAACGGCGAGAGATGGAGTAATGGTCAGGCGTAGTATGCCTTGAGCCAGTTTCCATTGATGACCACTTCCAATTTGTCTCCATCTTCTTTGAAAATCTTGTAGTACCCGCTGTTATATGCTTTGGTGACCACATAAGGTCCTTCCCATTTTGGAGAGAATTTCGGTGCAGACATGTCTTGTTGAATGTGCTTAGCAGTCTTAAATAGCAGATCTCCTATTTGAAAAATTCGAGGTTTTACGGCTTTATCATATGCTTTGGAAACCCTATTTCTGTATACCTAAGCATGTTCTTCCGCCTTAGTTCTCTTGGAGACCAGAGTATCTAGCTCCGCTATTCTGGCACTCGATGCTTCGGCCTCATTCCATTGGACTCCACTTGCTGCTGCAATCCTAGCCGACGGAATTAATCTCTGCTGAGAGAATTGCATCTACGCCATTAGATCTTCTAGGTGCATCCCGGTATGCCCATAGTGCTATAGGATGTTGTTCGTGCCATGTCCATGGATTATCATGTAATGTTCGACTGAGAATTCGAATTAAAGTCTTGTTGGTACTCTCGGCTTGGGGGTAGTAAGGAGTAGAGAAGACTTGTTTAATTCCATATTCTTCGAGTAGCTCTCGTACTTGCTTGTTGGCGAAGGGAGTGCCGTTATCAGTAATGATGTGCTTAGGCATGCCAAACCGACAAATGATGTACTCCTTAATGAATGTTGCAATTGTTGCTCCAGTAGTCCTTCGTAGAGGAATGGCTTCAACCCATTTGCGCGTTCGTATGCACATAGAGCCGAGCTGATGGAGACGTGCCGTGGGGATTATTCGCTTCCGATGTTGAAAATCTCGAGTTCATCCGTGGTGGAATTCGTGCCGTATTGTAACTATCGTGGAGCGTCTGGTACTTCTTCTTGTGGCTTGTCACTATGATTGCATTCCATTGGGCGGAGAGACTGGGTGGTAGTCTCCCCTGCTAATTTCTAATAGTGGCGCCGATATATGGTTTTCCCTTTTTTATCATGAATTGCTACAAAAGCCCGCTCCCTCTTGGTATGAGGATGAGCCAAATTTCCGTTTGATGAGGGGAAATTGGCGTGCCCTGTCAGTGGAGGTGTTCCGTGAGATCGTGTCCCTTTGTTTACTGACGCGAGTTTGTCATCCTTCTCAATTGACGTCCATGTGGGAGTGGAGTGCAGTAAACCTTGCCTTATGAGTCTCGTGAATTTTCCTTTGGCACGAACAGCTCCACGCCATAAATTGGTGCATAAGGAGACAATGACACGGGAATACGGACAACTTCTTCATTCAGCATGATTTTCAGGCATTGGTGATATATTGAAGGGATGATCCTGTTATCATGGAGACATGGTCTTCCCAGTCTCATGTGGTAGTCTGGTTCTTTCTCTATTACTTCGAACTTTACTTTCGACTGGACTGGTCCCACTGACAGATTCAGACTGATGTATCCATACGTGCTGGTTTGGTTTCCTTCAAAATCTGTCATCAAGGTGGGCTGCCGTACGATTTTATTTGGACGCACTTTGGTTGTCCTTAGCATTCTAAGAGTAATAACATTTGAGGATGCTCCCGTATCAATGAGATCCCTTTTGAATTCTGAATCCTTGATGCATGCAGTAACATGTAGGGCTCTGTTATGACCTTTTTCTGCCATCATGTCGTCTTAAATAAATGTAACATTGTTGACATACATCTCTGACGTTCTTGAAGTCTCTGGATGTGAATAAGCCAAACGCGCATCTAGGGCTATTTGATTGATTGCAGCAAATGTCTCTGCTCGCTGATCATTGGAAAGGTGCAGAAGTTCACATAAATTTTCTACCAAAGAAGCTGCTTCCTGGTCCACTGACCTCTGGTTGGTAGTGAAACTGTTGATTTTAGGATGATCATCTGAGGTGCCAGTCCCCAGCGTTAGAATTTCCGGGACAGGGGAGCCGCTCCAATATGATGTCAATCTGACAAGTAAATTGAGTATGATGTTTATCGTCTCCTTCATCAGGTCCATGTTCCTTATGTGGATCTCTTGAACTCGCACCATCTTGACTAATGTTGGGATTTCCTCATTGGCTGCGCCATTGGGTATGGTGTTGGAAGGAGAGATGTCGCCATTCATAAGACTCTGACCGGAATTTGGATTTGTTGAATCAGTTCTAAGACCGTCCATCCTTTTGGGAATTGGGGTTGCAACCGAGAGATTAGTCTCCCACTGTGGTCGCAAGTTGTTTTGGGGTAAAAACTGTTTCTGCTGGTTTTGGTAAATTTGGGTGTGTTGATGAGAAACGAATTTAGACCTAAACAAATGCACTTCAAGGGAGTACTTTAGATTCGAGAGATAAATCTGTACAATCCTGGCCTAAACCAAGAAATGTCCGTTCCAGTCCTTCTTCGGTCACAAAGTGAAGGAGAAGGGTTGGTCTAAGAGAGTGAAGTAAAGAAGGTGTTGAGACCAGAATGGTTAATTCTGAAGGTGTGGCTGTTTTATGACTTGTATCAGAATATGGAACCGGCTTGCGGAATGTAAGCTATCAGTTCTTTTGTGTTTTTATGGATACTTGTGTTGTTGTTAACCAAAAACTGTTGTCTGGTCGAAATAGGTAGAAACCTATTTATACAAGTCATATTTGAAAGCACCCTGATCTCGTAGGAAGTGGGAGTAGTTGAGTGATGGAGAAGTGAGGTAATGTGTAAATGCTAGAAACCACATCCCCACTATAAAGGAAAAGGTTAGTTTACACCCACTACTCCTTGCCGTCACTAACTGCCTGCTTTCCTTACACTTTCTTATAATGGGCGTGTTGCACGCCGCACGCTGTAAACCGCCAGACCAATACCTTGATGAGTATCCCCCAGTTTGTGACATGTTTGATGTCTCGAGTATTTTCGTGGAAAATGTGTAGAAGATTGCTGAGTGGGTCTTGTATGCAAGACCTAACTATTCTGATTAATTGTATGCCAAATAAGTAGCAGATAGCCATGTGTGGCAAGTCAAAGTCGGAAGACTTAACGCAGAAGAATAGCGTGTGATGCTATTAGGTTAGTCTTGGTTGGTCGCCTAAGATTTACTATAAGCCGATCAATTCTGTGGCGAATTTGGACGGCTGAGATTGTAATTCAAGAGAGAGGGTGGTCGTTGATTATGGCCACATTCCGTTGGCACCTGTTAATGGTATTTTGGCATAGCCGCGCCTGTGGCGTGGTGGCATGGCCAAAGCTAGGATTTGGCACCGTGGCCAAAGTTAGGGCTTGGCGGCATGGCAAAGGCTAGGATTTGGCGCCATGGCCAAAGTTAGGGCTTGGCGGCATGGCCAAGGCTATGATTTGGCGTCGTGGCCAAAGTTAGGGCTTGGCGGCATGGCCAAGGCTAAGATTTGGCGCCGTGGCCAAAGTTAATGCCCTAGGTAGCATTACTTGGGTTGATTGGTGTAGCAACCTTTCCTAAATAAGGGTTTGGCGTAACGAAACTCTAATTGGCGCGGGTGGCATGTGGCCGCGGCACGATGACGTTTTTGTGCAAACGGTGCCATGGCCGCGCCAAAGGAACTATAGAAGGTCCATAACATGGGGACGGCCACAGGAGCAAGGTTATCTACGAGTGGCCATAACATGGAGCCATTTTTAGGGTTTCCTGGGCCCAGCATGGCTCATGGCATGTTGTGGGGCCAAAGTGGCATAATTTTGGGACACGACCAGAAATTAGGGTTTAGACCAATGCCACTGAAGCAAAATTCGTGATTCGATCATAAAACCCTAATTGGAGTCTGTTATGGAGTTGGCCAAGAACAAAAAGTGGGTTAGCACGTAGTTACGCCCTTTGTGGCGCATTGGCATGTCATTGTGGTGGAATGGCTTGTTGGCGCGGCATTGCACGTTTAGCATGGCGATTATCATGGTGGTGCGGCATGGAACGTTTGGAATGCCAGTCAAGCAGTATGGGGGCGTGTCCATACGCAAGTGGCGCCGGCTGGCCTGTGGCACGGCCACACCTCCCTTTTGCTGCTCCTAATTTTCCGCGGATCCACTTTTATTCCTTGTTTTCTGATTTTGGGTAGGATTTTGCACCTACTAATCCATTGCGGATCAATTGCCTAGCTTGGCTAGGTTTATTTTCGACCAGCAGGGTCTGACATACTGCGCGGGGTGCAAAAACCCTAATTTTGTAAATGAGGTTGAGATTTGAATCTCGTGGATTATCACAGAATTGATTGAACTCTGCACTGAGTTCTTTAAATTTATTGCCAGAGAGCAGTATGCTTTCCGATTGAGTACTTTTATGCAAATCCTTAACCTTGATACTTCGGGAAATTCATGTTACTTTTCTGTGAGTGAACACTAATTGTCATATCATACCAATATTAAGGGTTCATCCGGGGAACATAGCACAGAAAGTATTCAGTGAACCTTATATTAGTGAATAATACATGCATGGTGCCGAAATTTATAGAATATCTGGGATTGTTGCTACATGCACCATTCTGGATAAATTTCATGTAAATATATTGAATTGCTCAATAAATGCGTAAGTGACATGGTTGGGTACTCATCACTTTTACGTGGCTCTGTTTCTTTGCAGAGTGACGGCACATTAAATGCAAGGTTTTACAATTTTAGCCCTGACCTAAAAACCACCATCAACATTAAGTCCCCTGCTTAGCACGTAACAATGGCATTGTTGCGGGGTAAGCATGAGATGGTGACAGACGAGGATGAAAAATCGAAAGAGCAAGACTTGAAGAGGCTATCAGGAATAATTCGACTGACCTTTGGAAAGAGGCATGAGCAGTCTATTGTCTTTATGCCGGCGCGCTTCTTGGCTTGGCCACGGATTACTGGTTCTATGAAGTGTTGGCGCCGCGGGCCAACCATCTTTCTCTGACCGATGGCCTCCATGTTTACGCTGCAACTTTGGGCCCAGGGTTTGGCTCGGCGACCCAGCTGTCCTTGTCTGTTCACAAATACAAGACAGATTCCTTTTCCTGTTCGAATTCTCAAGACGCCGCGCCTATAAAAGGCGTTGCCCATCCTTTTTTTTTTGTTGGATTTGTTTCTGCGTCTTCACGTTAGCAGCAAAGGTGCATCGATCATGGGCGGATCAGTGGAAGGAATAGCAGCAGTAAAGGGGGCGAGCATATTTCAGGTATGTATTCCAATGTTTCTTCTCTTTTGTTTGCTCTTCTGTGTCGGTCTGAACCCTAGACGTAGGCGTGACTTCCATGAACTTGTAAAAATACTTCAATATGAATGATTCCTCTTTTCTAGTAGTATTGTAGTAGCGTTATCCACAACATTAATAGCAACGCCGCTAATTATCATGCAAAGTAAGCATGCATGGGCGGGTAACTTTTTTGTTTTGCTCCGTCGTAGTTACTCCAAAAGTGAAAGTAGCATAAGGAATTCTTGTTAAGATGTCACCTGGAGATGATTCTGTCACCGTGTCGAGAAATGTTAACATCTCCAAAGACAAGCCAAATGTGGATGATGAATTTTTCACAAGGTCTTGTACAGTCATGAGGACCCATCTCAAACATGTGGAAACCTTTCTGACTGGTTCAGAGAATGAATGAGAGGTCCAGTCAGTCTATCCAGGGCGTGTAATAAGGTTTTGTCTCCATAAAAAAGAGTACTCAGCTTATCCCATTGACTTTAAGATCTCTCACAGCCCATTGCGCTCTTATGATAGATGGATGAAATTCATGATAAACCGTGACCATGTGAGGGCTAATCTGATTGAGGCGCAAATCATGAATACTGTCATGGCGTCAGCAACACTTTAGATTAGGAAATACGCTGCAGGTTTGATTACTTTTATCTCCAGATGGTGCGCAGAGACTCATACAACCATATGCAGATGGGGCGAAATGACTATTACTTTGGAAAGTGTAGCCGTTTTGTTGAATCTTCCAGTAATAGGGAATCTTGACGTTGTCTTGTCCGAGGAAGAAGAAGAAATGCACGCCGCTAGTCACGAAGTCGACAGGATATGTTAGGAAGAACTATGAGGAAAAGTGCTTTTATACTTGGTGGGTGTCTGAATGGTTCCCTGACGAGCCGGAGCCGAATCAGGTGTTGGATAACATGCTCAGTGTTGCTTCCTTTTTATCCTTGTGGTTATCTAGAGATATTTTTGATGATGGCTCTGACAAGAAAGGAATAAGACAAAAGCTCATCAAATTTGCTATCAAATTAGCGAAAGGGGTTGCTCTTCCAATAGGGAGTTTGTTCCTTGGCTCCTTGTACACCCATCTGGATTGCTTAGCAGCGGACATGTACGTTTCTAATGGGTATATGAAGGTAGACTCGTATGTCCATGTCGCCTTCCTCCAAGCATGGTTGCGGGAGCATTTCAAAGATTATGCTCCCAATCCGATAACTTCACTTTTTGGTACATATGGCGGCTCTAGGATACTTCATTGGTTGAAGAGGCGTCCAAGACCTGGCTCAAAGCTCATCGATTTCCTTGACAACGTGTATGCAATCAACTTCTGTCCTTGGGCTCCGGTCCACACGTCTATAGTTCAGCCAGATGTTTTTACTTCCGCCCCGGACATGACATTGCATTCTGATGGAGAGAACATGAGTATTGTAGAAATTGTGTTCATGCGAAGCTGCATACCTGGATATGTACCGTCCTTTTTCAAGGAATCTTTTAAAGTGATTCCTTACAACATTGACAGGGCCGATCGTCATATGAGTTTTGATCAGGGGATTCCATTTCGCCATCCATTCACGGCTCCAAAAGAACTGTTGCCAGCTGTTTTCGACAGCCGTGTCTTTGCTCCTCATAAAAGCCTCCCCTTTCTGCTCCCAAAACGAAAACCGGTGACAACCTCTAAATATAATGTTTTATGGCAGGAAGAGTTCCTCTCTATTCATCAATTCGTGCAGGATGTTGTGACAGCTCCACACGGCAAGCCCTCTTCCAAGATTCTGGCTAAACACGGATTGTTGAGGTTGCTTTCAGGCAAGCGGAAATCTTCTAGCCCAAATGAAAACAATCCCCAGGAAAAGGATCGAAGGTCGAAAAGTCGCGCGGGCGGTATCAGATCGGCTTCGACGGCCCTTGTGACCTTCAGTTCTTCCAACATGCAAGTATGTGAAAGCTTATCAAAAATAGAACCCTGAACACGGCAAAAGGGACACCCTAAAGGTCACAAGGGACAATGAGGCTACCACAAGAACAACGTCAACCCAAAATGGAGCCAATAAGGAATGCTTTTAACACTCCTGGCGCCAATACCTCAGCAGGACGCGCCTATGTAGATGAAGAGGCTCGCTTTGCTCATGAACGTCCATTGGAAAGGAATCAGCCATCCAACTTCATCACGCGTGAAGATTTGGAACGAATTCTCCGAAATCGAGAAAGAGAAAACCCGATGGACATGCACCAGCATCAACCTCCTTATCCTCCTGATGTGCAAAGAGTTCCTCTCCCAAGAGGATACTCGTCTCCTAAATTTTCCCTTTGTGACTGCACTGGTAACGCTTGCGAGCATGTCTCTCGATTTCTAGAATCTCTGGGAGAGCACAAGTACAATCATGTCCTTCGTCTGAAAGAATTTTCAAAATCACTTACTAGAAGAGCGTACACCTGGTACAACAACATCGCACCAAACAGCATCTCAAACTGGTGTGACATGGTTACCGCTTTCTACAAGAAGTATTTCTTCATGTCTGAACAAATCACCTTTACAGATTTGGGAAGAATGTTTCAACGAAACAATGAGCATCCAAACGATTATGTCAAGAGATTCAGAATTCAGGCACTGGGTTGTCATGACCCAAACGTGACTGAACAACAATTGGTGGAGTCGTGCATTAACGACATGGTTCCCATTTATCGTGCTTTGCTGGAGAATCTATGCTTCTAGACATTCAATGAAATCCATGAAGCTTCCAAGCGGTCAGCTACAACGGCACTGACACTATTAGAAAGGACCAGATCATCCAAGAGTGAAGATACACGTGAAACTCGAGGAAACAGACGCCTCATCAACAAGAAGTATAACACTGGCCCCTCTGTAAGCGTAGTAAGTGAAGGAGGAAAAAGGAAAGCTCCAGCTGCCGAACAACAACCCAAACGTGCAGCACCGGCACATCAGGAGGCTCCAACTAGGAAAACTATAACTAAAACTCCTGCGCAACAAGAAGAAGCTGGAGAGGCCGCTCTAGACTTCCCATTTCCGCTCGAGGAAGTAATTGAACTCTTGGAAGCATGGATTCAAGATGATGCTATCAAACTACCTCCTATCAGGCGCCCTCAAATTGAAGAGGAAATATCAAATACCAAGTACTGTCGTTACCACAGGTTCGTCCATCACCCGACCCATGATTGCAATAAATTGAAACGCATTTTCAAGGAAAAAGTGGATGCGGGAGAACTTCAACTTGGCAATGAGGGAGTTCACAGAGATCCTCTTCCAATCAGAAGTTGTACGCTTTCTGGGAACTCTGTTCACAAAACCGTGCAGTCCATGCTGCAGCGTGTGTGAAAAATCCTCTATTTCTCTAAGGTGCAGCGTCAAGACATATTTGCATCCCTCAATCGCGTTGTGTCAGGCAAGCGGCTTTTTTCGGTCTAAGAAGCCACTCCCGAATCCCAACCTCTTTTGGGAAACACTGTTGGAAAATGCAACTGGGGACTGCTGACCACTGCTTACCTAAAGAATACTAGGGACTGCTAACCACTGCTTACCTAAAGAATACCGAGTTCGAGGCTACTCGCTCCCCAATTATGATCAGAAACCCAGAAGGTAAAGCAATAAACACTTACGGGTACATTAACCTCGGAATCAAGGTGAGAGATGCTCTAACACATGGAAAATTCCACATTGTTAAAGAATTCCCAAATTATGATATGGTTCTGGGGCGCTCGTGGATACACAACAACAAGGCGAAATTAGAAGTGTGCCCTTTGCCAGTGTCTATACCCGAAAGAATCTCAAACAAGCCATCCTCCCCTAAGGAGTATTTGATGCCGTATCAACAACTCAACAATGTGACAAAATTACCTGGGGAAATACCGGCGACGTATCTTCGTAGGTTCCAAAGCCAAGTAAGTCTTATTGAACAACCCTTTCTGCAACCAGTCACTTCTCCTATCGTCCAGACCTGGGGACCCGATCCGATTAAGAACCCGAGCGTCACTGGGAGATGTGAATGGGATGCTGGGCCCTTCAAATATTTCATCAAAAGTTTGGAAGTTGTTTTAGTTAAAGATAAGGAATCTAAGAATCAAGTAGCCGCGCAACATCAAAATCCATTTCAAGTTAGGGATATGGTAGTGAAAGTTGCCGCTCAGGGATAAAATTGTAAAATCCTACATTTAATATGCTGTCATTCTGCAAAGAGACAGAGCCATGTAAAAGTGATGAGTACCCAACCTTGTCACTTATGCATTTATTGAGAAATTCAATATATTTACATGAAATTTATCCAGAATGGTGCATGTGGCAACAATCCCATATGTTCTGTAAATTTCGACACCCTGCCTGTATTATTCATTAATATAAGACTCACTGAATACTTTCTGTGTTATGTTCCCCGGCTGAACCCTTAATGTTGATATGACATGACAATTAGTTTTCACTCGAAGCAGAGTAGCATGAATTTCCCAAAGTATCAAGGTTAAGGCTTTGCATAAAAGTACTCCATCGGAAAGCATACTGCTCTCTGGTAATAAATTTAAAGAAATCTGTGCAGAGTTCATCAATTCTGTGATAATCCACGATATTCAAATCTCAACCTAATTAATTTACTAAATTAGGGTTTCTGCGCCTCGCGCAGTATATCAGACCCTGCTGGTCGAAAATAAACCTAGGCAAGCTAGGAAATTGATCCACCATGGATTAGTAGGTGCAAAATCCTACCCAAAAATCAGAAAACAAGGAATAAAAGAGGAACCGCGGAAAATAGGAGCAGTAGCAAGGGAGGTGTGGCCGTGCCAAAAGCAAGCCGGAGCCACTTGCAGATGGCCACGCCCCCATACTGCTTGACCGACCCTCCTCTTTCCCATCAACCAATCAGGTCGCTTTAAAATGCACCACGAGCACTAGAGGTGTGGCCGTGCCCTATGTTTGGCCATCCCCTTTTCTTGACCAACCAGGTCGCTTTAAATCCGCCACATGCATTAAAGGCCAAATGCGCCCTGCCACGCCACCATTCTAACTGGCATGCCAAACGCGCCATGCCGTACCACCATGATAATCGGCATGCCAAACGTGCCATGCCACGCCAATATGTTAATTGGCATGCCAACATGCAATTCCGACACCGTAACATGCCAATGTGCCACAAATGGCGCAACTACGTCCTAACCTACTTTCTGTTCGTGGCCAACGCCATAACGGACTCCAATTAGGGTTTTATGATCGAAACATGACTTTTGCTTCAGTGGCATCGGTCGAAACCCTAATTTATGGTCGTGGCCCAAAATTACGCCACTTTGGCCCCACAACATGCCACGAGCCATGCTGGGCCCAGGAAACCCTAAAAAATGACGCCATGCTATGGCCACTTGTAGCTAACCTTGCTCCTGTGGCCGTCCCCACGTTATGGCCCTTCCATAGTTCCTTTGGCACGGCCATGGCACCGTCTGCACAAAAACGTCACCGTGCCACGACTACATGCCACACGCGCCAATTAGAGTTTCGGTATGCCAAACCCTAATTTAGGAAAGGTTGCTACACCAATCAAGCCAAGTAATGCTACCTATGGCATTAACTTTGGCCATGACGCCAAATCTTAACCTTGGCCATGCCGCCAAGCCCTAACTTTGGCCGCGACGCCAAATCCTATCCTTGGCCATGCCGCCAAGCCCTAACTCTGGCCACGACACCAAATCCTAGCCCTTTCCATGCCTCCAAGCCCTAAATTTTGCCATGGCTCCAAATCCTAGCCTTGTCCATGCCGCCAAGCCCTAACTTTGGCCATGCCACCACGCCACATGCGCGGATATGCCACTATACCATTAACAGGTGCCAACGGAATGTGTCCATAATCAACGGCCACCCTCTCTCCTGAATTACAGTCTCAGCCGTCCAAATTCGCCACAGAATTGATCGGCCTATGGTAAATCTTAGGCGACCAACCAAGACTAACCTAATAGCATCACACGCTATTCTCCCGTGGTAAGTCTTCCGACTTTGACTTGCCACACATGGCTATCTGCTACTTAATTGGCATACAATTAATCAGAATAGTTAGGTCTTGCATACAAGACCCACTCAACAATCTGCTACACATTTTCAACGATAATACTCGAGACATCAAACATGTCACAAACTGGGGGATACTAATCAAGGTATTTGTCTGGCGGTTTACAGCGTGCGGCGTGGAACACGCCCATTATAAGAAAGTGTTAGGAAAGCAGGCAGTTAGTGACGGCAAGGAGTAGTGGGTGTAAACTAACCTTTTCCTTCATAGTGGGGACGTGGTCTATAACATTTACACATTACCTCACTTCTCCAACACTCAACTACTCCCACTTCCTACGAGATCAGGGTGCGTTCAAATATGACTTGTATAAATAGGTTTCTACCTATTTCGACCAGACAACAGTTTTTGGTTAACAACAACACAAGTATCCAGAAAAACACAAAAGGATTGATAGCTTACATTCCGCAAGCCAGTTCCATATTCTGATACAAGTCATAAAATAGCCACACCTGAAGAATTAACCATTCTGGTCTCAACACCTTCTTTGCTTCCCTCACTAAGACAAACCCTTCTCCTTCACTTTGTGACCGAAGTAAGACTGGAATGACCATTTCTTGGTTTTGGCCAGGATTGTACAGATTGATCTCTCGAATCTAAAGTACTCCCGTGTAGTGCATTTGTTTAGGTCTAAATTTGTTTCTCATCAACACACCCAAATTTACCAAACCAGCAGAAACAGTTTTTACCCCAAAACAACTGGCGACCAAAGTGGGAGATTAATCTCTCGGTTGCAACCCCAATTCCCAAAAGGATGGTCGGTCTTAGAACTGATTCAACAAATCCAAATTATGGTCAGAGTCTTGTGAATGAAGACATCTCTCCTCCCAACACCATACCCAATGGCGCAGCCAATGAGGAAATCCCAACATTAATCGAGCTGGCGCGAGTTCAGGAGATCCACATAAGGAACATGGACCTGATGAAGGAGACGATAAACAACATACTCAATTTCCTTATCAGATTGACATCAGATTGGAGTGGCTCCCCTATCCCGGAAATTCCAACGCTGGGGACTGGCGCCTCAGATGATCGTCCTCAAATCAACAGTTTCACTACCAACTAGAGGCCAGTGGACCAGGAAGCAGCTTCTTTGGTAGAAAATTTATGTGAACTTCTGCACCTTTCCAAGGATCAGCGAGCAGAGACATTTGCTGCAATCAATCAAATATCCCTAGATGCGCGCTTGGCTCCTTCACATCCAGAGACTTCAAGAACGTCAGAGATGTCCGTCAACAATGTTACATTTACTGAAGACGACATGATGGCAGAAGAAGGTCATACCAGAGCCCTACATATCACTGCATGCATCAAGGATTCAGAATTCAAAAGGGCTCTCATTGATACAGGAGTATCCTAAAATGTTATTACTCTTAGAACGCTCAGGACAACCAAAATGCGGCCAAATAAAATCATACGGAAGCCCAACATGATGACATATTTTGAAGGAAACCAAACCAGCACGTATGGATACATCAGTCTGAATCTTTCAGTGGGACCAGTCCAGTCGAAAGTAAAGTTTGAAGTAATAGAGAAAGAACAAGACTACCACATGATACTGGGAAGACCGTGGCTCCATGATAACAGGATCATCCCTTCAACATATCACTAATGCCTGAAAACCATGCTGAATGAAGAAGTTGTCCGCATTCCCGCGTCATTTTCTCCTTATGCACCAATTTGTGGCGTGGAGCTGTTCGAGCCAAAGGAAAATTCACGAGACTCATCAGGCAAGGTTTACTGCACTCCACTCCCTATATGGACGTCAATTTAGGAGGAGGACAAACTCGCGTCATTAAACAAAGAGACCCGATCTCACGACACACCTCCACTGACAGGGAACGTAATTTCCCCTCATCAAACAAAAATTTGGCTCATCCTCATTCCAAGAGGGAGCGGGCTTTTGTTGCAAGTCATGATGAAAAAAGGAAAACCATATATCGGCGCCGCTGTTAGCAATTAGCAGGGGAGACTACCACCCAGTCTCTCCGCCCAATGGAATGCAATTATAATGACAAGCCACAAGAAGAAGTACCAGACGCTCCATGATAGTTACAAGACGGCACGAATTCCACCACGGATGAACTCGAGATTGTCAACATCGGAAGTGAAAAATCCCCGCGGACAGTCTCAATCATCTCGGCTCTATGTGCAGACGAACGAGCAAAACTTGTGAACCTCCTTAAGGAATATCAAGATGTATTTTCGTGGACGTACGAGGAAATGCCTGGATTGGATGAAAAACCGGTCACTCATTATCTGCATATAATACCTGGATCCAAACCAGTCAAGCAGTCTCCAAGGCAGTTCAGACACGATGTGGAGGAACAAATCAAAACTGAGATTCAGAAGTTGCTAGCTGTCGGTTTCATCAAACCCATTCACCATCCCACCTGGTTTGCCAATGTGGTTCCTGTAAAAAAGAAAAGTGGTCAAATTAGGTGCTGTGTCGATTTTAGGGATCTGAACAAATGCTGCCCCAAAGACGATTTTCCTCTTCCCAACATTGATATGCTAGTAGACGCCACCAGCGGACATGGCATGTTCTCTTTCATGGATGGGTACAACGGCTATAATCAGATAAAGATGTATGAGCATGACGCAAGTAAGACAGCTTTTCGAACTCCTCTCGGAAACTTTTATTATATTGTGATGCCTTTCGGTTTGAAAAATGCTGGCTCTACCTACCAACGCGCCATGACTGCAATTTTTCATGATATGATGCACAAGCAAGTTCAAGATTACGTAGAAGACATAGTGGTCAAATCAAGAATCCGAGCAGCCCACACGGAGGTTTTACGGTAAGTATTCGAAAGGTGTCGTGAGTACAAACTGAAAATGAACCCTTTGAAATGTGCTTTTGGAGTCTCCTCGGGCAAATTTCTGGGATTCCAAGTGACTGCCGAAGGAATCAAAGTCGACCCAGCCAAGACCCAAGCCATCCTCACGATGCCGCCTCCACAAACTGTAAAATAACTTCAGAGCTTCATGAGCAAGGTAAACTACATTCGGCGTTTTATACCTGGTTTATCCCAACTTATTGTTTCATTCACGCCCTTGCTGAAGAAGGGAGCAAGTTTTGTCTGGACCGCGCCATAGCAAGAAGCATTTTGGAAGATTCGACAAATATTGTCATCACCAGCCGTCATGAAATCTCATGAACAAGGAAGACCGTTGTGCCTCTACACTGCTTCCAGCGACGCTGCTGTTGGAGCTCTCCTCGCTTAGGAAGATAATGAAAGAATTGAACACCATATATACTATTTCAGTCGAACCTTGAGAGATACTGAGCTCAGATACCCTAAGGCGGAAAAATCATGCCTAGCCCTGATTCACTCTATTCAGAAATTTAGGCATTATCTGTTATCGAACAAAGTGGTGCTAATAGCTAAAACCGATCCTATCAAATTCTGGCTCTCAAAACCGGCCTTGATAGGCATGCCGGCCAAATGGCTTCTCCAAATGTCAGAGTTTGATATAACGTGTACTTCCCCAAGAGCTATAAAAGGACAAGCAGTAGCGGATTTGCTAGCATCCTTCCCAGGAGAAGCCACCATCGCATTGCACGAGGACCTTCCTGGGGAATTTCCAGAGATCTCTTTTGTCAAAGAAGAAGCGTGGCTACTATATTTCGATGGATCCGCCACCCCTAGCAATAATACTGGAGGAGCGGGTGTAGTTCTCGTATCTCCAACTGATGAAGTCTTTTCGCATTCCTTCAAGCTGTACTTTCAGTGCACCAATAATTTAGCGGAATATGAAGCTTTTCTCATAGGGTTGTCGCTGGCCAAACAATCAGGAGCCACGTACCTGGAAGTAAGGGGAACCTCTAAACTGCTGGTTAACCAGATGAATGGAGTGTACTCACTAAAAGAGGTAACACTGGCTCCGTATAGATCCGAGGCACATAAGTTATTGAATATTTCGCCGATGCTACTATAACTCATGTCGGTCGCAACAACAACAAACACGCCGATTGCCTGGCCACATTAGCCTCGAAGCTGCAATTCAAAGGTTTAGAAGAGACTTTGACGGTGAAGAGGAGGACTGTAGCATCAACATGGATTTCGCAGTCCAAGGGTACTGAAGCCAATGATTGGAGAACCCCGATTATTCAAGAACTCAATAGTTCACTTTCCCAAGGAAAGGTTAGTCTCAAAACCCTACAAAACTTCTTCATGCTTCACAGAGTGCTATACCATCGAAACCCAGATGGATCCCTATCGAGATGCCTCGGAGACGAGGAAGCACAACTACAACTTAACCATGTTCATGAAGAAATTTGTGGACAAACGTTAGTGGTGACTCTTTACCATCGTCTTCAATGCCTTGGCTATTACTGGCCGGATATGGAGACTCAATCCCGATCGCTCCAAGGGTCTTGCTCCAACTGTCAAGCACCACCGCATCAATTGGAAGTCTTTAACATTGGCTATGCTGGGGACTGGCGATAGCCATACATCAGTTACCTTCACGACGGTGTGCTCCCTACCAACAAGAAGGACGCAGCCAAGATGAAGCAAAGAGCCAAAAGATTTGCGTTTCATGAAGGGATCCTGTACCGTAAAAGCTTTGGAGGTGATCTGTTACGGTGCCTGGAAAAGTTTGAAATACCAACTATATTGAAAGAGACGCATGAAGGTGAACATCAAGGGAAGAAGAAATTATTCCTCCAGATACACGAGAAATATTACTGGACAACTATGGAGGATGATGCAGCGGTGTTTATTCGGAAATGCCATGAATGTCAAATTCATACGAACCTCATTCACATACCTTGTACTCCCCTGCACTCGGTAAGTAGTCCATGGACATTTTACAGCTAAGGACTTGACATCATTGGGAAAATCAATCCGCCACCGTCAAAGCAGCATGAGTACATCATAACCGCAACAGAGTACTTCACCAAATGGGTTGAAGCCATTCCTCTACGAGGGACTACTGGAGCAAAAATTGCAGCATTCATTAAGGAGTACATCATTTATCGGTTTGGCGTGCCTAAGCACATCATTACTGATAACTGCACTCCCTTCGCCAACAAGTAAGTACGAGAGCTACTAGAAGAATATAGAATTAAGCAAGTCTTCTCTACTCCTTACTACCCCCAAGGGAATGGGCAAGCCGAGAGTACCAACAAGACTTTAATTCGAATTATCAGTCGAACGGTACATGATAATCTACGGACATGGCACGAACAACTGCCTATATCACTATGGGCATATCGGGCGGCACCTAGAAGCTCTACTGGCGTCTCCCCCTATTCACTTGTCTATGGTGCAGATGCAATTCTCTCAGCAGATATTATAATTCCGTTGGCTAGGATTGCAGGAGTAAGTGGAGTCCAATGAAATGAGGCTAAAGCATCGAGTGCTTGAATAGCGGAGCTAGATACTCTGGACTCCAAGAGAACTAAGGAGGAAGAACATGCTCAGGTATACAGAAATAGGGTTTCCAGAGCATATGATTAAGCCGTAAAACCTCGAATTTTTCAAATAGGAGATCTGGCATTGAAGACTGCTAAGCACATTCAACAAGACATGTCTGCACCGAAATTCTCTCCAAAATGGGAAGGACCTTATGTGGTCACCAAAGCATATAACAACGGGTACTACAAGATTTTCAAAGAAGATGGAGGAAAATTTGAAGCGGTCATCAATGGAAAATGGCTCAAGGCATACTATGCCTGACCATTACTCCATCTCTCGCCGTTTCATAACATGGCCAGCCAGTACAATTCAAAAAAAAAATTTGTTCAAAACCCAAAAGAAAAATCAGACGTTCTCATGGCTGCATGTTCAAAATAACAACTCAGAAAAGGCCATCCAATAATTTGTAGTTCCTTGAAAGCATCATCTTCAGCCTGTTTTGGTACCTTTCAGTCCTACTCTTCAAATCCTGGATTGCCTGTTCCACTTTTTGAGATTCAGCAGTCAGAGCCTCCTCCTCTTCCAAAATGGTATTTGTAGCAGGAATAATGTTGGCAAAGATGCCGGCTCGATCAACTTTGACAATGTAAAGACGGTTCCATAGCCAGATTACGTTAAACTCTAGGGATTCGCAGGTAGATACCATGTTCTCCCACTTTTCAACAGTTGATTCAGTGACGTCGTGAATGGATGTTCCTTCCATTTCAACAATCATGGGCAGGAGGCAGTTCACTGTGGTGACTAATGCAGACGAGCAATGCTGCACCACATTCCTGGTTGCAATGTTGCCGTATCTTCTCCATATTTTCGTGTACAAAGCCACGAACTCCTTCCGCACTAATAATTTACCTACACTTCGGTAGCTAGAAGATAAACACTTCATGTGGATATCGAATGCCAAACCTGCATCGGGATATTCGTAGCAGCAAATACCCAAATCAGTATTTTCCAGGTCTGCAGCAGTTGGCGTACTCGAGTTTGAAGGAAGAGGTGTGGCCAGATCGTCGTCATCAACCATGGTCACGCATGTTCCAACTGGGTACCTCTATATAAAAGAAAATCTTTCTTTGTTACTTACTGATGGTGGTGAGCAAATATCTATTCATCAGTGAAAAGCATACCGGTATGATCTTCTTGACTCGGATGATCCGGACAGGGGAGTTGTCACAAGACCCAGGAGTTTGCCCACTCTAAAAAAAAAAATAGTGTTATGAGGAAAATAAGAATTATCACTTCAAAATCAGGAGGTAATTAGAGTCATACTCTAGAAGCAAGCTGCATACGTTTAGCGGAGGAGTCTGGCTTGCTCGAGGATGATTCACTTATGTTCGACATGATGAAGAGATATGAATTCAACAAGAAGAGTCTTTATTCTGAACTGAGAGAAACAATCTAGTTTCACCTGCATATATATTGCGGAAACCCTAAGAAGAAACGAATGCTGAGCAATCGCAATGGGGCTTATCCGATAGCCAAGGATTCAACTTAAACCGAGTACTGTTTCTCATCTAAACCCTAATGAAGACCGGGAGAAAATGGCTAGATAGTCAAAGGAAGGATGCGTTTTCCTCGCTTGGAGCTCTGGCATCAACACATCCTAAAGATATGAGGCAGCCACTTTCCTGGTAATGTTTGCTTACTCTGGCTTGACCATTTTTCCGCTTGACTGTCACCATATAATACTTACCCCATAACAATGCCACTGTTACGTGCTAAGCAGGGGACTTAATGTTGATGGTGGTTTTTAGTTAAGGGCTAAAATTGTAAAACCCTGCATTTAATACGCTGTCATTCTGCAAAGAGACAGAGCCATGTAAAAGTGATGAGTACCCAACCTTGTCACTTACGCATTTATTTAGAAATTCAATATATTTACATGAAATTTATCCAGAATGGTGCATGTGGCAACAATCCCATATATTCTGTAAATTTCGACACCCTGCCTGTATTATTCATTAATATAAGACTCACTGAATACTTTCTGTGCTATGTTCCTCGGCTGAACCCTTAATGTTGATATGACATGAAAATTAGTGTTCACTCGCAGCAGAGTAGCATGAATTTCCAGAAGTATCAAGGTTAAGGCTTGGCATAAAAGTACTCAATCGGAAAGCATACTGCTCTCTGGCAATAAATTTAAAGAACTCTGTGCAGAGTTCAATCAATTCTGTGATAATCTACGAGATTCAAATCTCAACCTAATTAATATAAAAATTAGGGTTTCTGCGCCCCGCGCAGTATATCAAACCCTGCTGGTCGAAAATAAACCTAGGCAATTGATCCTCCATGGATTAGTAGGTGAAAAATCCTACCCAAAATCAGAAAACAAGGAATAAAAGAGGAGCCGGAGAAAATAGGAGTAGTAGCAAGGGAGGTGTGGCCGTGCCACAGGCCAGTCGGCGCCACTTGCAGATGGCCACGCCCCCATACTGCTTGACCGTCCCTCCTCTTTCCCATCGACCAATCAGGTCGCTTTAAAATGCGCCACGAGCACTAGAGGTGTGGCCGCGCCCTATGTTTTGCCGGCCCCTTTTCTTGACCAACCATGTCGCTTTCAACCCGCCACATGCATTAAAGGCCAAACGCGCCCTGCCACGCCACCATTCTAACTGGCATGCCAAACGCGCCATGCCACATCACCATGATAATCGGCATGCCAAACGTGCCATGCCACACAAATATGTTAATTGGCATGCCAACATGCCATTCCGCCACCGTAACATGCCAATATGCCACAAATGGTGCAACTACGTGCTAACCAACTTTCTGGTTGTGGCCAACGCCATAACGTACTCCAATTAGGCTTTATGATCGAAACACGACTTTTGCTTCAGTGGCATCGGTTGAAACCCTAATTTCTGGTAGTGGCCCAAAATTACGCCACTTTGGCCCCACAACATGCCACGACCCATGCTGGGCCCAGGAAACCCTAAAAAATGGCGCCATGATATGGCCACTCGTAGCTACCCTTGCTCCTGTTGCCGTTCCCATATTATGGCCATGCCATAGCTCATTTGGCGCGACCATGGCACCGTTTGCACAAAAACGTCACCGTCCCGCAGCCACATGCCTCACGCGCCAATTAGAGTTTCGGTATGCATAACCCTAATTTAGGAAAGGTTGCTACACCAATCAAGCCAAGTAATGCTACCTAGGGCATTAACATTGTCCACGGCGCCAAATCTTAGCCTTGGCAATGCCGCCAAGCCCTAACTTTGGCCGCGACGCCAAATCCTAGCCTTGGACATGCCGCCAAGCCCTAACTTTGGCCACAACGCCAAATTCTAGCTTTGGCCATGCCGCCAAGCCCTAACTTTGGCCAAGGCGCCAAATCCTAGCTTTGGCAATGCCACCACGCCACAAGCACGGCTATGCCATTATACCATTAACAGGTGCCAACGGAATGTGGCCATAATCAATGGCCACCCTCTCTCCTGAATTACAATCTCAGCCATCCAAATTCGCCACAGAATTGATCGGCCTATGGTAAGTCTTAGGTGACAGACCAAGACTAACCTAATAGCATCACACGCTATTCTCCTGCGGTAAGTCTTCCGACTTTGACTTGCCACACATGGCTATCTGCTACTTATTTTGCATACAATTAATCAGAATAGTTATGTCTTGCATACAAGACCCACTCAGCAATCTGCTACACATTTTCCACGAAAATACTCGAGACATCAAACATGTCACAAACTGGGGGATACTCATCAGGGTATTGGTCTGGCGGTTTACAGCGTGCGGCGTGCAATACGCCCATTATAAGAAAGTGTCAGGAATGCAGGAAGTTTGTGACGGCAAGGAGTAGTGGGTGTACACTAAACTGTTTCCTTCTTAGTGGGGACGTGGTTTCTAGCATTTACACATTACCTTACTTCTCTATCACTCAACTACTCCCACTTCCTACGAGATCAGGCTGCGTTCAAATATGACTTGTATAAATAGGTTTTTATTTATTTCGACCAGACGATATTTTTGGGCTAATAACAACACAAGTATCCAGAAAAACACAAAAGGATTGATAGCTTACATTCCGCAAGCCAGTTCCATTTTCTGATACAAGTCATAAAATAACCACACCTTAAGAATTAACCATTCTGGTCTCAACACCTTCTTTGCTTCCCTCCCTAAGACCAACCCTTCTCCTTCACTTTGTGACCGAAGCAAGACTGGAACGCCCATTTCTTGGTTTAGGAAAGGATTGTACAGATTGATCTCTCGAATCTAAAGTACTCCCGTGCAGTGCATTTGTTTATGTCTAAATTCGTTTCTCATTAACACACCCAAATTTACCAAAACCAGAAGAAACAGTTTTTACCCCAAAACACCAGTATGCGTACTTAGTTCCCAGACCTCCACTAAACCAATCAATACGCATACGGGTATGCATACCATGGTTCTCGGACTTGGAATAACTTGCAACAGTTTGCATACAAGTACGCATACTGTGCTATATCCAATCATGGTTATTTATTCTAAACTCCCAATTCAATCATTGAAACATTCTCGGAAGACGGGAATAGCTGTCTCACACAAACTATTAGCTTCAAAGTAATTTTCAAGTGATCGAATGATCAATACGAAACATTCTGAGTCTACATCAAATGACTGTCTCACACAAATCATGTAAGATGTTACCAGGAGATTTTCACATGATCATCTTTTGACTTTCGTCAAGAATATAAGATGAACTTGGTTAAAGCGAAAGCTTACCAGCACATATTTCGAGAAATATGTAAGCGAGTTAAACTCAGCTCGAAATATCAAATGTGTATAATTGAAATCTATATATCTATACGAATTTTGACTCAAATAGGAGATAGAGTAGATAGACTTTTGAGTGATAGATGTGTTCAAGTCTCCACATACCTTTTGTTGATGAAGTTCCAAAAGCTCCCCTTAGTAGTTCTTCGTCTTCAATCGATGAACGTCGTGAAGTCTAATGCTCAACTACACTTACTATCCTAATTCGAGACTTAGTTATAAGTAGACTAGAAATCAAGGCTTTTAGTTTTTGCAACTAAACTTGACAAACAAGCTTGAGATAGCAACGCTTGCGAGTTCAACCGAGCAATGCTCTAAGAAAAAGGTATGTGGAGACTTGAACTCATCTATCACTCAAACGTCTATTTCTATTCTATCTCCTATTAAGACAAAAGTCGTATAACTATATAGATTTTACATTATACACATTTGATATTTCGAGCTGAGTTTAACTCGCTTATATCTTTCTCGAAATATGTGTTGGAAAGCTTTTTGCTTTAACCACGTTCTTCATTATACTTGACGAAAGTCAAAAGATGATCATGTGAATATCACCTGGTAACATCTTACATGATTTGTGTGAGTCAGTCATTTGATGTAGGCTCAGAATATTTCGTCTTGATCATTCGATTACTTGAAAATTGCTTTGATGCTAATAGTTTGTGTGAGACATCTATTCCCGTCTTCGAAGAATGTTTCAATAATTAAAATGGGAGTTAAGAGATAAAACCCATGTATGGATACATAAAGGTTTGTGTACTTAGTGTACGAACTGTTTTGTCGGAATTCAGGACCGGAAGTTTGCATACCCGTTCGTAAACTTATTCAACTATTTAAGTCAGGGTACTTAAGTTTGCATACTCGTTCATAAACTGATTTACCTGTTAAAGTCCGGGAACCAAGTTTGCATACCCGTTCGCAAACAGTTTCAACTGAGTTCGATCTGGAGATAAAGTTTGCGTACTCGTTTGCAAATTGTCGGCTTGTGAACAATGTTCGGAAGTTAAGTTCGCGTACCCGTTCGCAAACTTAAGTGGTTCAAGTTCTTAAATCGGTTAAGTATGATTTCATACTCATGAACAGATACATTTATAAATTAGGTTGGTGGAATAGACAGATTAACTGTCGTTATGCTATAGTTTATTGAAGAGTTTGAAGGTGATGTTCAGTTGATCTAACGTGTTGTTTTATATTTTAGTTTAATGAAGAGTTTGAAGGTGATATTCAGTTGATGTAATGTGTGATTTTATTTTTTTGTTTAATTTAGAGTTTGAAGGTATTGTTTATGATGTAATGTGTTTTTATCCTAAAAATTTAATTTGTCATCGTCATTATTTTATTCAGTTGAAAAGGGAGTATACGATTGGAGCACAAATATTTAAGTACAATACGATATCTAATTAAACCCTAGCTCACGTTCGCATGCAATGCGACTGCATTTAGCATGTGCAACAAGTCTTTAAACCGCAGGTGACCGTAACGGACGAGTGTTATCTTGTGAGGGCTTACAAATAGGTCTACTCACAAAATCTATATTTATAACTAGTCTTCATCTGAATTTGGGGGGAGTAGGGTCACGACATGGTGTTAGCTCCACATTGCACTTCTGAAAGTTGCGCTTAAAAATTAAGTAGAAGTTAGAAAACTTAAACTGGTTTCCTTTCTGTTGCTCAAACACTTCTTTCGCCATCTGTTCCTGCAATACCAATCAAAAAACAAAATTATTGTTAACCTGGAAAAAATCAGTACCACACACACACACACACAAACACATATATATATGGTTAACTTATAATCACTTATGATAGTTTCATAAGTGATTTATTTGATCGCTGGTTTGTGGCTTGATATTCTCGATTTAAGAACATCGTTGATTTAACACGGTATTTCTTTGAATCCATATTCAATCAAAAGAAATTAGGTCATCCGGGTACATTTGGATCTACAAGATTATAGGAAAATTACTCATTTCTTTAGGAGCATCTCTTGTTGAAGAAGAAGAAAATCAGATCAAATAGTCGAATCGATTCCGGAAAATACCATCATTCTTCCCTACTACATATACAAAAATTGAATACCGTTGCGGTTTATGTCTCTTTCTCTTCATGATTTACTTGTACTTGATATCTTTGTTTGTATAAGGTTTTGATAATCTTCTATCTTGATGCTTTTGTTATTCTTGTAAGCAATCATGTAATCACGATTTTAATATGAATAAATCGAAATTGTTGATCGACAAAAATAAATAAATAAATAAAAATAATGGTTTCACAAGTGAGTCATGGAGATTCTTTTCGATAAATAGTTTTTTTGAATTGCCACATTTACTCTTACATTTGTTTTTATCACGCATACCCTATGTTGAACGAAAGATTATTTCGTTGGTGGCTTGGAATTGAGTTTTCAAATCCAACCATGACTTGGGCCCAAAAGTCGTTTCAATTCACTAAAATCCTACAAACATCTTCTTGTAGTATAACATTCACCCAAGAACTTATGATGGACCATAGTTTGGAAAATATAAGTATAACAAAAAAATAATAGGAAAAGAGATGAGTTTAATTTCTAAGTTGGAGAGGACATTCATAGAGTTGGATGTCTGTTATTGTGAAAATAAGGATCCTATTTAAAAGGGTTTATGAATTATTGTTATCACTGTTAGGTGCCATACAATGAAGTGACAACACACTTTCACATAACACCTTAAAATATTTGGAGGTCACTGTTTTAAAGTTAGATATTTTTGAAATATTTATGAAAAAGCAACTACTTTTTGTTAAATGGAAAAAAGATAGTATACTTATTGGAAAAAAAATAAAATAAAATAAAGCAACACCAAAAATAATAAATCTATCTTATCTTTTACATGAGCACTAATAAACCTTTACACCCTTGGATAATTGTAGTGGATAAGTTTTGTCTCGTAATGATTTACAAAGAGATGTGCCCATAAAATCCACCCCTCAAAATAATGTGTTTCCCAAGGAAAACTAGTTAATCCTAAAAAAAATTACAACAAATGTTGAAAGAAATTCCAATTCCATGCATAATTGACAATTAAACCATTTGCATGCTTGAGTTTTTTTTTCCTTTCTTTTATTTTCGGTATGCAAATAAGAAAACATTCATTACATCCTCCCTGGTCCTCCACACCCGGATGCAAGAATTGATCTTTGGAAAGATTTTCCATCAATCTTCCCTAATATCAATAACTTAACCTCCTGGCTACTGATAGGGGACTTTAATGACATAATGGACCAATCGGAAAAAAAAAGGGAGGAAGACAAATCACATATAGTCAGACTCATCCATTTCTAACAATGCTAGATCAAATGGGATTCATTGATTTGGGATTTCGAGGAGATCCATTCACTTGGACAAACAATCAGCAAGGTAAAGAAAACATCATGGAAAGACTTGATAGAGCAATTGCAACCCAATATTGGAGTACAGCAAACCCCCATGCAGGAGTTACTCACCTTCCGCGAATTGCATCTGATCACGCCCCCATCCTGTTGAACACCAAAGAAATAGATTGGCAGGGGAATTTTTTTTAAAAGTTTGAGCATCTCTGGCTTTCATATCCACAACTCAAACAAATTGTCGAATCAGCATGGACTCAACAAAGTGATCCAAATTCTGCCATGGACCTACAACTATGGTTAATCACAACAGGACAAACTCTGATGAAGTGGAACAAGGACACTTTTGGACATCTTCCAAAATTAATACGCAAATCAACAACACAAATTCAGCAGGCATAACATCAGTGTGCTGTTCAAATTGGCGAGGAACTTGATTACTGGATCACTCAAGAAAAAGAACTTCGAAGTCAACATCTAACCTTACTCCAATGCCATGCAACATACTGGCAGCAAAGGTCCAGAATACAATGGCTCCAATCATGGGATAATAATACGACTTTTTTCCATACCAAAGCAACCATACACCGAAGCCGTAACAACATCAAGCAACTAAAAGATCATCATAACAATTGGGTTAGCGATAAAGATCAGGTTATCCATATCATCCTGGATCACTTCACCTATTAATACACGGCCCCAAATACAACAATAGATGAGAATCTCTGTAAGGATATCACTCCAAGATTGACATCAGCACAATGTGACATGCTATCGGCAGAGATAACGGTGAAAGATATCAAGCAAGCTTTAAAGCAAGAAATTAAAGAGAAAAATTGCAAGAAAAAAATAAAAAAACATAAATGGAAGTAAATGGAAATAAGTACACAAAAGGAGTAATTTTATTATTCTCAAAAGAGGGTCCATAAGCCCTTAGTACATTCGAGTAAGGTTCCTTGACCTTTTACAAGTAGGGATTCGATCCCTATTTTCATAATTTATCTTCCTAAGCGTTAGTTGTTTAATCATTGTATTGATTGAGGTATTTGATATTCCAGGGGCGCTCTAGTTCTTCCCCATTAGGTTTGAGCAATCTGTATGCTCGGTCACCTGCCTTAGCGATGACTGTTAGTGGTCCTTTCTAGGTAGGAGCAAATTTTCCTGACTCGCGCTGGTATGGCGGGATTTCTCGCCAGACTTTGTCGCCTGAAGTAAATTTCCTCTGATGAACACGTTTGTTGTATTCTCGGGCTAACCTCCGATGGTAATTTTCGATTCTCTGGAGAGCTATTTCTCGATTTTCCTCGAGATCGTCTATCTTAGCGAGTATCATGTCCGAGCTTAGGTTCTTTTCCAAGGCCTCGGTCTTATTTGTTAGGATCATCGCTTCTGTTGGTATGATCGCTTCCGTGACATAGGTGATAGCGAAGGGAGTCATCCCTGTTGCTTCTCTTCGAGTGGTTCGATAGGCCCATAGAATGTTGTGTAATTGCTCACACCAGCTAGCCCCGTGTCCATATAGCTTATTTTTGAGCATGTCAGCGATGGTTTTGTTAGTGGCCTTTGCCTGGCTATTGCTTTCGGGGTAGATGGGTGTGGATTTCTTCTTTCTGATCTTGAAATAGTTAAAAAGGAGATCGATATTTTTCCCTCGGAGTTGGGCCCCATTGTCTGACACGATGGCGGATGGGATACCAAAGCGACATATGATGTGTTCGAAAAGAAATTTAAAGACATCATGGTCTCTGATGTGTCTGGGGGCTGAGGCCTCTACCCACTTTGTGAAGTAATCTGTGGCAACGATTAAGTACTTTCTCTGCCCTGTTCCGGCTCACAGGGGCCCAACGATGTCGACTCTCCATTTGACGAATGGCCAAGGGATTAGGACGGATTTTAAATCCATTGATGGTGCATGTCTTCTTTTGCCAAATTTTTGGCACTCTAAACATGATTTTTCCATCTGCTTTGAGTCCTCGTTCATGCGAGGCCAGAAGTATCCTTGTAATCTTGCTTTGTGAGCTAGATATTTGCCACCGCTATGGTTTCCTACATAACCATAATGTATTTCCTTTAATATTTCTTGGCCTTCATCAAAGGAAAGGCATCTAAACAGGGGTCCCAGATACGACTGCCTGTATAGTATGCCATCCCTAAGTTGGTAATTCCCTGACCATGATATTACTTTGTGTGCGAGCTTCTGATAGCTTGGGAGATCGCCATTGGCTAGGTCCTTTATAATTGGGGTTCTCCAATCGTCCTCGGATAGAGCCTCTTCTTGGCTTGTCGACTCGACGTTAAGAATTTTCATATTTCCTTTTATGGGTATGAAGGGGAGCATTACCCTCTCGATTCTAACATTGGTAGCCTCCATATATGTTGTCATGGAAGCTATGAATGCTAAGGCATCTGCGTGCCTATTGTTGTTCCTGTTCAGGTGTTGGAACGTGATGCTTGGTATCTGCCCGATATAATGCTTGGCGAGTTGGAGATATCGCTGCAAACATGCATCAGAGGCTTGATATATCCCGTTTATCTGTCGTACGATGAGCTGTGAGTCACTCATGAGTCTCACTTAAGTAATGCCAAGGGAAATTATTACTCGGAGATCATGTATGACTGCCTCGTACTCAGTTATGTTATTAGTAGCTGGGAATTCTAGCCTCAGGTTGTAAACGATCCTGCGGCCTGTCAGGGTCATAAAAACCATTCTGATGCCAGATCCTTCTGAGTTATATGACCCATCCACAAAGACTTCCTATCGCATGGAGTTTTCTGAGCGAAGCAGCTCGGGTGGATCTTCTAATTCGTCCTCCATTCTTGGGATCTCTTCGATTTCATCGGTATCGTCTAGAGGAAAGTCGGCCAAGAAGTCCGCGATGACTTGTGTTTTTATTGCAGTTTGAGATTGATATTTTACCCTAAACTGTTTGATTTGGGCTCACCATTTGGAGATCCTCCCTGCTCTGTCAGCATGGTCTAGAACAGATTCTATTGGAGCTTTTGTAATGACTGTCACTGTATGGGCGTGAAAATACGTTCGTAACTTTTACGTCGTGTACACCAAGGACAGCATGATTTTCTCAATTTTAGAGTAGTTCTTCTATGCAGATGTCAGAGTCTTGCTTATGAAGTAAATAGGTTTTTCTACTTCCTTATCTATGCGAGTTAGGACCGTGCTTACCGAAGTATTGGTTGCCGATAGGTAGATGTAAAGATTTTCACCTGGATCGGGCTTCCGAAGGATTGGCAAAGTGGCCAGATGTTCTTTGATCTTTTGGAAAGCTTCTTCACACTCGGTGCTCCATGAAATTTTTTCTACCTTTTTCAGGGTATTAAAGAAATCTTTACATTTATCGGACGATCTGGCGATGAATCTTCCTAAAGCTTCCAGGCGACCGTTTAGTCTCTGCACGTCTTTGACTGTTGCAGGCGAGGGAATTTCTAGTATGGCTTGCACCTTGGCCGGGTCGACCTCGATGCCTCGTTTGGAAACCAAGTACCCCAAGAATTTTCCTGAGGTTACCCCAAAAGCGCATTTGGCCGGGTTTATTTTCATATTAAACTTCCTCATTTGTTCGAAAATTTCTTTGAGATCGTTTGCATGGTCTTGTGGAAGTTTGCTTTTGACGAGCATGTCATCCATGTATACCTCTAGGGTTTTATGTATCCAACTGTCAAACATTTTTTCCACCATTCTTTGGTAAGTCGCGCCTGTGTTTTTTAGTCCAAATGGCATCTTAGTATAACAATATAGACCTCAGGGAGTAAAGAAGGCAGTATGCTCTTGATCTTCCTCGGCGAGGGGGATCTAGTTATAGCCCGAGTATCCGTCCATGAGGGATAACAATCCATATCCATAGGTTGCTTCTACGAGCTGATCGATATTGGGGATTGGGAAGCTGTCCTTTGGACAGGCTTTATTAAGATAACTAAAATCAATGCAGATTTGCACTCCTCCATTTTTCTTCGGTACTATCACCATGTTAGATATCCATATTGGATATTGTACTTATCGGATGACTCCTGATGACTCCATATTTTTTAATTCTTTTTGAATTGCCTCGTGATACTCCGATGCCACCTTTCGCATGTTTTTCCTCGTGGGCTTATGTTTTGGATTAACTTTCAATTGGTGACAACAGACTTCTGGGTCTATCCCAGGAATATCTTCCATGCGCCATGCGAAGATATCAGAATATTCCTTTAGTACTCGTACTAGTTTTTCTTCTTCCTCTTTGTCGAGGAGAGTTCCAATCTTAACCATACCCGGGTTCTCGGGTGTTCTTATGTTTACTTCCTTTGTGGGTTCCGAGGCCGAGAAATTTGACTTAAGTTCTCCATCATCGGAGAGGTTTTGTATGGGCTCTATGGGTGAGTCCGAGATTGGGATGCTATCCGAGGATGGTACATTGTCCGAGCGCCTCGCTTCACTCGTTACTGCTATGTAAGCATCGATTTCAGCCTGACTTTTAGCATTCTTGGCCCTCTTCTTCTTTGATTTTAGAGAGTTTACTCTGTTCTTGCCATTTTGTACATCCATATTGTAACATTACTTAGCTTCGCCTGAGTCTCATATGATCTCTGCGATCCCATCTGGCGTTGGGAACCTTAGCCTCTGGTGATAGGTCGAGGCGACTCCCTTGATCCCATGGACCCAGGATCGCCCCAAAATAGCTGTGTAGGGTGAAAGTACATCCACTACACAAAAATTAGTTAAAGTGAGGTTTTTCCCACACGGATTTCTAATGTAACCTCGCCCCTTGGGCGGGTCGACGAGCCATTGAAGACAAATATGTTGTAGGTAAATGGTACTAGGCACTCATCTTTAAGACCCATTTGCTTGAATGTTTCATAAAATAAAATTTCGATGAAGCTTCCTCCATCTATTAGTATCTTAGACATGGCTCATGGCAATACCTTAGGCTTTTCTTCTTCTCCCTCGTGTTTAGGGAGCGCGATAGCCATCGTAACCACTAGCGGATCATTGTGGTTTCGTCCTCCATCAGGTGCCTTAGAGGATGAAAAGATGATGGGTATTTTCATCCACTCCTCCATGAGGGGATCCTTTGCTATGCTGAAGACTTCATCACCTTCGAAGTTTTTCTTATGGATTCGTCCCGTGATCCTTCCTTCAGGTGTGGGAGAAGTGATAGATGAATGCGATATCGTGTTGCATCCCAAGTATTGTGCCTCGCATGGTATCTCCACGCGATGTACGGGTGTTCCCGTGGTTGGTTGGATCGCTGGATGCTTTATGTATTCCTGGAGTTTTCCTTCATCAATCATGTCTTGCACCATTTTCTTCAGATCTATGCAAGAGTTTGTAGTGTGGCTATGGAACTGGTGGAACTCACAAAAGTCTGTTCTGTTCTTAGTGCGCTCGGGATGTTGTCCTATGTTCCATGGGTAGGTAATCTTGTACTTCCCATCGATCTTCTTTAGGATATCGGATATGGGTGCGTTGAGCTTCGTGTAGACAGGGTCTACGAATTTTTCATTCTTTTGTTGGGCTTGGTATCGCCCTTTCCATCCTTCGCTTTGATGTTTATCGAACTGAGTGGACCCATTGTTGGGTCTCCCTGCTCCTTGGGCTTGTGCATTAGGGTTCTGTGGCTCTACCACGTTTGCTCCTCTACAGGTTCATTTTACCAATTTGTCGAAGGTACCATCATGGAGTTCTTCAAGGGCTATGTAGTTATCTTGAATCTCTCTTAACTTCCCTAGACAAGGTGGCATGGTTTTGAGGACGAATATATGGTCTGTCTTCCTTAGACTGTTTTTAAAGCCCAAGATCGCGTAGGCCTCTAGGACTCTTCCGATCTCGGCACATAATTTTTTCAAGCGAGTTACCAGAGAGCGAAGTGACTCGTTTGTTCCTCGAGCCAACTGGAACAGCATGTCGATTTCTGGCTTAACTCGGCTGTTATGTATGTATGTTTCTAGGAATAAATCGGATAGGTGGGCAAATGACTTAACCGACTCCTTCGGCAAGTTATTGAACCACATTAGGGCCTCATCTTTTAGACTGGCTGGGAAAAACCTACACATCACTACATCGTAATGATTCCATTGAATTAGTGTCATGAGGTATGACCTAAGATGTTCGATTGCATCGCCGGTCGCATTGAAGGGAGTTGCAAATTTTGGGAGCGAGCATTTCCTTGGAAATGGTTGGGCCAGCAGATTCTCCGATTAAGGGAGACTGTCCAGCCTCTTGCATTACTTCCGTCAACTTTTTGCCTTATTTTCTTCCTATAGCCTCTCTACACATTGCTTCGAGGTTGCAGAGTCAGACTTGCAACTGATCATCAATGTGCCTCCTTTCGGCCTTCTTTTTTCGTCCTTGCGCTCTCTCGGGCGAGAAAGAAGCTTCTGGACGTGATATCTTGATCGCCCTGAGTCCTCGTCCGATTGTTCGACATACGATACTATCTTGGAATGAGTTGACTTTGAAGTATCCCCTCCCTTGGGGTTTGTGGATGCGAGGTTCTCGGCCTCACAGTTGGTCTTAACTTCGTCTTCTTTATTCTTCTCTCGTCTGTGCTTGGGATATACATTGGACGATCCTTCAGACGAACTGTCCTCCTGGTTTGGAATACCTCGGCTTTCCTTAGGAAAGCGATCTGTTGTTTCCTCTTTCGAGGTGTCAGGGATATGGACTCGCTTATCGTCCTGTAAATTCTCAAAAGGATTCTCCTCCTCAAGGGCCTCCTCTATTGTAGTGAGTGGCACCTTTTTCTTTGTTTTGCGTCTCATCCTGCGGTTTCTCCGTTCTAGCCTCCTGTTACGTCTTTCTAACTTTTTCATTCTTTCATCCTGTGCCTCTTGTTCTTTCAAGATGGCTGCGATAGTAGCAGCATTATCGCCGAGGGTAGAAGGGTTATCCTTCTTTACCTCATTGTTCACTGTCTGCCTTGGCAAACGATTCAACCCTCTTGGTTAAGTCAGATGGATATCGCCCTGTTCTTCGAAGGGATTTCCCTCTTCGTCAGAGCTAGAGTTATCAGTTAACCCTTCCCGATATTGGTTATCGGGTTGTCCCTCTCGTGGGAGTACACCGTTGTGCATAGTTTCTCCGAGCTCCATCTCGTCTAGTCCTTCGAGTTGGGCTCCACCATTTTCACCTTGGCTCGTGCGAGAGGATCGTCTCGTCACCATCGCCTTACCTGCGATATATGCAATAATGCTTAATTTGTCTTTCCTTCTAGAAAAGTGGGACCCTAAACTTGCAGGTCATGTGCAATTACAAAGTCATAGTTCAGACTGGACAGTTTAGTACAGGAAGACTTTGCAGTAAATTTTGGAGACTGATAGACGCATTATTGTGTCTAATTTATCTCAATTGTATATATTGTTAGTGTTCGATTTTGTATTTATTTTGTTATTTTATGTCTTTGTAGGTATTTTTATAGAAATAAGCTCTTGAGGCGAAATTGTTGAGAATAAAGAACGACGATTACGATATCGTCTCGGCCCCTCGGGTTCGTACACTGACACAGGAGTCAGTGGCCCGAGTCGACTACAACTGTTTCATCGCACATCTGGTACGGGAGGTAAGCTTCTAAACACCCGCGAATCCCCTGTCAGCGGGTTTACTGTCTTCCTTAAGGTGCATATATGTTGAGGTTTTGAATACGGACTTTAATATCCTAGTAAAGGGCAAGGCCAGGCCATACAAGATAAGGGTTCGGATTTCATCACCGTTCTCTTCTTGCACGCCTTAGGAACACATAACCTACGCGAACCCAAGCTTAAAATACTGATTAGAACGAGACCGATAGGGTAACGAGCTTGTAGGAAAGTCATTCAAAGGGAAGTATTAGGTATCTTATTAGCTTAACTCAAAATTTCAGGATGATTACTGTGAGTCGACTAGAGCCGCCCTAACGGGAAACGTTTCCAAAGAGGTGGGGGTATCATAGCTCCTCTGAGCTTCCCCTACTTCTCTTCGACTCACTTTATTCGGATCTATCTAGAGAGGTTTGCTAAAACGATACCTAGTTACCTTTTGGAGGAATATAAGCTTGTCTAGAAACAATCTAAGGGAGCCATCATGCTTGTTGTTTGCTAGATTTTATAGGTTTCATTTAGTCAAGTAAGCCTTGCTTGTGATTGTGTAGAATTCCCTTGCAATTAAGAATGTCGAACTGGTATGATAGAAGCCAATACAATGAGTATCGACCTGAATTTGATTATGGACATCATCATTTTTATGACCATGGTGGGAATAGTAGTTGGGAACGCCAATATTTTAAAGGTTATGGTTCATCCAATGGTGAGCCCGAGTACTATCCACACACGAATTGGTCTTACGAGAATAATTCTGATAATTCCTCTTTAATAGAGTCGACACGTAAGTTAGCTGAGACAACACGTAAGTTTGCAGAAATGAATAACATAGTTATGGACGAGAGTCCAATGAGTGAACTTCCTTTACCTTCTTTCCTAGATTATGTCAGGAAATCATGTGAGTCGACCCAGAAGCTTTCGTTAGAAATCCAGAAAAGAACTTCTCTAAAAGATCTAATTATTAAAAATAGTGTTTCCGATTCTACTCTTGATATCAATGGTGAATATTTGCCTAATTTAGAGGACGAGGTTAGAATAAAAGACATAGTGCTTTAGAGGAACTATTAATCTAATTTAGTGTTTCCGATACTATTATGATGATGAGGATAGTAATAATGAAGAATCTGAAATATGTAGGCATAGTGCTCAGGAAACTATTAATCCAATTGAGCTTTGTAATGATTATATTATTTCTAGTTCAAATCCAAATAATTTTTATGATTATTCACCTATTCAAAAGGACGAGGATTTGATTAGGGATACCACCGTTTTAGACGATGTAGTTTTTCCTTTTGATTACGAAGCCGATAGTGGTTTAGAGGAACGAGTTTATTCTGAAAATGCCGTTTTAGAGTCTAGCGACTTAGAAACAATATTCTTAGAAGAAGAAGATAGACCCGTAGAGATGAGTAAAGATGCACTACCTGATAATAACTTAGAAGAATCAATTGACCATTTCCAAGAATCTGATGATCTAGAAATTAGGGAGATTGTGACTAGTCTATCTAGAGACACTGAAAACTCTAAGTTTGGGGGTGATTATCACTTTTCTAGTGCCTTACCTTTAACTCTCAGAAAGTCCCCTCACTTAGGACTTGATATCTATGCCTCAACCATTTTACAAGATTACCTTCATACTCGTTTTCCCGAACCTAATGATGTCCAGGAAGAAGTTCAGTCGTTAGAAACCCATCCTTTGGTTGATGTGGTTTGCCCAGGCTATGATACCCAGATTGACTTTGTTTTCCCACCAAATAGTTTTCTTCCAACTGTGGGAACGTTTATATTTCAAATGTGTCACTTATCAAGTTCTGAGACTAAGCCTAAGTACTTTAGGTTAATAGAATCGACACATTTACTTAAGAATGACCACTACTTTCATTGTGGTCAATTATGTAAATCAAATCTGATTGACTTAGAGGATCCTCAGTTATTTAGGTTATTATTATGTGCTTCTAAGTTCCTATTTGAGTTTTTCCAGACTTTAGGACCTAATGATTCAGATCCCACCTATGAGGAAATGCAGCCAATGAAAATATTTTATCTAGACCCTTTCATAGAACCTGAACCTGAACCGCAGTTAGCGATAGTTATCAGGAAACTAGGTAAGGTCATGCGATACTTGTTCACTTTCTTGGCTTATTGTTGTTTCCTATGGTCAGCTCAATTTGGTTTTGAAGACCCACAGTTATTCCGACTACTGTTATACGATTCGAGGTGACTAATCCTTTCCAATGTCTGGCTGAAGACTTTAAACTTAGCACTTCTTGGGAGGTAACCCATTCTCATGCAACACGGTAATATCTTTCCTTAACTCTTTTGCTTCAAATGGTAACAGTTTCTCCTTGTTCATGCTTTTAATTTCATCTTTAGAACATTGAGGACAATGTTAGATTTAAGTTTGGGGGTATGGGAAAAACTTTTTAGTTGCAATAAACTCCATAGCCTAGAAATTTATGCCTATTAAGGATGACACTAACCAATCTAAGTGGATGGAAGCATTTTGGTTTTAGGAGTTGAGGAACCAATCTGAGTAGATGGAAACATCTATAAGAGTCTATTCATAAAAGCACAGAGCTCAGGTGTTAGAAATAACATGATAGTTTCGCCATATCTCGTTGAGTCCTTTTCACTTCTGTTTTTATTTTCTTTTTAAAATATGTTTCTCTAAGTGATTAGGTGGGGCTCACGATTCAAGTTGTTACCACAGCTAGGGTGTAATAGAGTGATTGAGATACTACAAAAAAAAAAAAAAAAAAAAAAAAAAAGACCAGACCAATAGACCAATCAGAATAAATTTTAACACTTGGATAGCAATATGTGTGTGTTCTCCCTGTCTCCGTCGCCTAAACAAGCGTGGAATGCAGGATCCACGGGAATTACCATGTAATCTGCTGACAAGAAAGCATGCGCTTGGATCCACAAGATCTAATCATGTTGTTAGTTCTTAATAAATAAATAAATGTGTGTTCAATAAATCGACCGCTGGTTCCCTTGTATATGCCAGATGAGTTGATCTAGAATTAGGATTATCGACTACTGGTTCCCTTGTATATGCCAGTTGTGTTAACATTAGTCAGACCAGTATTTCAGTCCATTGGGATATGTTCATTTTGGCAGTGGCCTTCAGACAGATATGAGAAACACCATTCACCTAGTCAACATCAAAACCATCTATGTTTTTCTATATCCATCTCTTAATCTATCCATGTGATTTGTTGACTCCGGATATTGATGTCCATAGTGAAACTATCTGAGTAGAGCTATGTCACTTATATATGAATTTTAGTATGCTTGAGTGCAAACTCGTGTACAGCAATTGGAATTTCGCATAGGGGTACTTCCTCCTGTAATCAATAAGTATGCCAACCAAGGAGGTTCTTTAGTGCCATTCCAAGGTTCTGCGTAGATAGCTAGGGTCTGGAGTAAAGGTTTTGTGGGTACACCTCTGGTAAACCCTCTCGAGACTATAACTCGGCCACTAGGGCCACCTAGGGGTTCAAAGGCTTGTTGCACACGCTAAGTGCAATCGCGATGCCTGCGAAAGTGAGTTAGGATTTTATTTTGTAGATTAAATTTGCTCGGGACTAGCAAATAATAAATTTGGGAGCATTTGATAGACGCATTATTGTGTCTAATTTATCTCAATTGTATATATTGGTAGTGTTCGATTTTGTATTTATTTTGTTATTTTATGTCTTTGTAGGTATTTTTAGAGAAATAAGCTCTTGAGGCGAAATTGGCTCATAAAGTGGTGTTTTACACCCCAGGATAGAGTACTAAAAGCACCCCAAAAATGTGTCGGAGGAACCCCGGAAAAATTATTATTTGCACCACATAAGACAGGTGCTAAAGGGACACCCGTGCAGGATTAGGGGGAGGACATCTTCTTCTCAAATTCAAAAAATGAATTTTGGCGGGAAAATATTTTCATTAACAGCAGAATTTCGATCGGATGTTTGGACGTGATTTAATGAGATTCAATCCCTGAAACTTAGTGGGTAGATGTGATATGACACTAGAAAGCTGGTATGGGTGTTCGTTTGGATCAGAATTGGCTGAATCGTGTCATGGAGCAAAACAGGGGAGTACGTGCAAAGGGAGAAGATATTCACGCGTCTGTTGTTGCTGGAGTGTGCTGGGAGAGTTTGGAATGTTCTGTGAGAATGCTAGATGCGTGTAAGAGTTAAACAAGGAAAGATATACAACTGCAAACGCGTGGAGAAGCTAAAAAAGGAAATTATTTCCATGATAATAAAAATAATAAAGAGAAGATTTTTTGAAGTTATGGAGGAGATTCAATGTCTCAATGATGTATAAATAGGTTCCTAGGATCACATAGAAGAGTTGTCGAGAGTTTGGGAGGCTGAGAAGGCTTGAGGAGGCGAGAATCAGAGATTTACAGGCCGCTGCTGCTGCTGTTTCTGCTGCTGCAGAACTGAAGAACACGAAGAACATAAGACACACGAAAACAGTCGCAATGAACTATCGTTCTTCAACAGCAGAACCAGTTTATCGTTTATAAACAACACTTCATTGTAACGGTGATTTCTGTAACGCCAGAAAAGCGTTGCAGATTCGCTGTATTATTATTCTCCTTCAATAAAAACACCTTTTGAGCCATGTTTTTTTTATCTTTTGAGCATGTTTTCACCATGAAGAGCTAAACCCCAACACTGGGGCGACGGAAGAGGCCAAACTTCATACATGGGTAAATTTATTTTTATTCTTTTTATGACTTATGCACTAAAATTAATTGAAATATGATTTGATTTAATTGGTTGTCATTTGATTAGATGGGTCATGCTTAGCTTAGGTGATTTGATGTCCCATGCTTAACATTTACAATCAATGTTTTGAGAATCTACCTTGGCAAAAATAGAGTCCATGTTTATATTTCTTGAGCTAAAATTGTTGAGAATAAATAAGTGAACCTTATGTTATGAAGATTGGCTAAATCCTTAGTCCCAGAACCTCTCTCCCATTGTTTAATATTTGTGTATATAATTTTTATTAAATTTAAAAACTCAAATCTTCACAAGTCTTAGAGTTCGAATCATTTTACTACAACTTCAAAATAACATCAGCGACATGTGAAGATTTCAAAACATTCCCTAATTGCATAAAGTTTTAGTGATGGGAAAAAAGGCGTTTTGCTTGTCTCTCTTTTAGAGAAAAATACCTCCTTCCACACATCATACCTTTACTGGGAAAAAACAAAGTTATGACGATTGAGCACATCTTCCCATTTTAGGAAATATTTCCCATCATCTTTAAACTTTTGATTTTGAACAAACTTTGAGTTTGATGAATGATTATGTACTCATTAATCCTTCCCCTTGACTTAGAGTTAAATTTCTAAAAAGAAGATCATGGATTATCTTGAGTTTCTTAAAAGATGAAGAACATCATGAGTAGTTTGTCTTTTCAACTTTCATATGATGATGTATTTCTCTTACGAAGCTTACAGACTTAAACTTCTTCCCAGCTCTTTCATGGAGGAGATCGTTAGAGTGCCGAAGTGTTTAAAACTCCATTTTCACTCCGATCTTCAACTCTCCTGAGCATCTTGAGGAAGATACAAGAAATCTTAAATGAACAAAAATCTTAAAGAAAATCTGCGAAAAACATGTAGATCTGATGGTTCTGAGGCTCATCGGGACTTCACTGATCATGTGGATTGTGCCAAGTCTGGGATCTACTCATGAACTTTAACAGAATTCTACACAGTGGTATGAAATCCACTTCTCTCAAGGAGATTATGAAAACAATATAGAGCTGTTACTAGGGAGGTAGATTAAATCTTCATACCTCCCTGTTTCTAGCGCCAAAGTGTAGTTGCATCTTTTCTGATGACTACATCCAAGTAAATCTAAAGGATATAAACTACTTAACATTCAAGATTCAAAGATAAACAAGATGTAAAGAGCATGAAAAGTAAAGATTGACACAAGCATATAACGTGGTTCGTCCATGAATACCTACATCCACGGGAAAGAAGATGTTTTCTTTATTGATTATAAGGTCTTACCCTTGAAAGAGCTACAAATATCACTTAGATTTCTCACTCTCTCTTTGTCTAGATTTCTCTCAGGAATTTTCTGTAGAAATACCATCTAATATTACATGTCCATTTCCTTCTACATGGACTGGTATTTATAGGAAAATTAGCCTCGTGAAGATCTGATATATCCGAGCTGGTGGAGCTATCGTACATCTTCGCGTTACTTAAAACGAGCTCTATACTATCCCTCGTGATGGCCTGCTTGGTTGTCCTTCCGAGTCTCCTCGTCCTGTACGTCATCGTGTTGCTCTTCCTTGGGGAACCTCATGCTGCATAATCCTTAAGTTATAGTATAGATCGCACGAGCCTTCTGGTACGATGTAGATTCGTCCACGCCTCTTCTGATCCTTCATTAAATGCAGTCCTTCTTTTTAGACTTGACCGTCTGATTAGATTAGACCACTCCTTACATGCGTCATTCATGTAACGTTGTAGCAGACGTCTTGATTCAGATGAAATCACTTTTTAGAGTATAATTCGATGCTTCTATCTCATCATCTTATCATGAAACCATCCCTTGAGATGTTGACACGTGGCCATCGGGTAATTTACCATCACAAAAGACAGAGCACTTAACACCTCTACCAAAGTGGGAAGAATTCGAACCGACATAGAAAGCAAAGGTAAAAACCAAATTAGTCTTCAGTCCGTCACGAATGGGACCTGCCACGGCGAACAAAAAGACGAAGGTTGAAGTAAAGGATGTTCAATTCAAATGATTTTCAAAATCGGAAGGAGGTCATGTTTACCGCTTATAGCAATTAGCCGGGGAAGTCTCTCAGCATCAACACTATTATCCCATGTCGTCCGTAGACGAGGAGATGATGGAGACAACCCCAGTAACCAGCGAGCACCACGAGGAGATGAACAAAGATACCTCAGAAGAGGAAATAATACAAAATTTACCAGAAGATGACCCAACATAGACGGTCTTGAGGAGGTTAATCTTTGATCGGAAGAGCATCCGCGATGTGTACGTATTAGCAAACACTTGCAGGAGGAAGAAAAAAGGCTGATGATCCAATTGCTTCATGAAAACCGAGATGTGTTCGCATTCAAATATGATGAGATGTCGGGCCTTGACAGTATCCTAGTCGCTCATAACCTAGGTGTCTCACCCGAATACAATCCAGTCAAACAACGGAGTCGTAAATTCTCAGAGAAAATAGAACTATCAATTAAAGAAGAAGTTGAAAAATTGCTGGAGGCTAAGTTCATCAAACCGATCCAACATCCTGTGTGGTTAGCCAACGTTGTACCAGTAGCTAAAAAGAATGGTAAAGTCCAATGTTGCGTCGACTATCGAGATCTGAATCGAGCCTTCCCAAAGGATGACTTTCCTGTACCAAATATAGATATGATGGTGGACAACACATGTGGCCATGGGATGTTCTCATTTATGGATGGATTCAGCGGGAATAACAAGATCAGGATGGCAGCAGAAGATGATCACAAGATAGCCTTCCAAACGCCGTATGAAATTTTTTATTATGTCGTGATGCCTGTTGGATTAAAGAATACGGGAGCAACGTATCAACGAGCGATAGTAGCTATCCCTCACGACATGATGCATAAAATAGTAGAAGTATACATAGATGATATCATCATGAAGTCGACGTTCCGGGGAGATCATCTGGATCACTTGAGGCGCGTCTTCGACAGGTGTAGGAAGTATCACCTTAAGATGAACCCTCTCAAATGCGCTTTCGGAGTCACTTCCGGAAAATTTCTAGGATTTGTAGTAATGGATCAAGGCATACAAATCGATCCCAGTAAAGTAGAAATGATAACCACTATGACGCCACCTGCGAACGTCAAGGAGCTGCAAGCTTTTATTGGGCGGATATCATACATCTGAAGGTTTATCCCGGGATTAGCTCAACTGATGTCCTCTTTTTTGCCATTGCTAAGGAAGAAAAAAAAGTTCGAGTGGGGGGACGACTAGCAGTGCGCGTTCCAAAAACTCAAAGAATGTTTGATTAGCACTCGCGTCCTGCGCCCACCGATCAAGGAAGAACCACTCTACTTATACACAGCATCCACCAACTTAACGATTGAAGCTTTATTAGCGCAAGACCTCGGCAATGACTAGTTATATCTAATCTACCACATTAGTCGGGGGTTCTGAGATGCAAATTCAGGTATTTAAAGGTAGAGCAAGCTTGCCTAGCAATCATGTATGCTACACATAAGTTATGACCTTACCTTCTCGCTCACAAGACAATAGTAGTGGCAATGGCCAACCCAATCGCCTATCTAGCAACCAAACCAGTTTTGTCCGGCAGAACAGCCCGCTGGTTATTACAGCTATCTGAATTCAAGTTGAAAAACCAACGACCTAAAGGGGTCCGTGGTCAAGCATTTGTGGATCTGCTGGCTGCATTCCCAGCAATGGAAACGACTGAAGTAAGTGACGATATATCTGGTGAAGTGGTGGAAGCTGGTGCAGAAGAGCGATGAGTAATGTTCTTTGACGGATCATCATATGTTTCTCATGGAGGAGAGGGTATTGTCTTTGAAACGTTAACATAGGATCTGCTATCATACGCGTTCAAGTTAGATTTCGATTGTAGTATAATAATGTGGCAGAATATGAGGCGCTCATCCTAGGACTACGATTGGCAGAAGATCTCGATTTGGGAGCAATAGATATCAAGGGTGATTTGAAGCTGGTCACCAGTCAAGTAACCAGTGAGTTTCAAGTAAAGGAGGCACACCTTTCCCCCTACCGTGCAGAAGTTCAAGAGCTACTAGTGAGATACGGAAGCACGGTCGTGGAATACACGGGAAGGACAACCAACCGACATGCTGACGTGCTGGCCACTCTAATAGCAAAAATGAAATTAAATTAGGCCGAGGAAGGATCAGTAGTGGTAAAAATGAGAACATTACCGAGTACTTGGAAAGAAGACGCGGCGTTCGAACAAAAGGACGATTGGAGGCAGACTTACATCGATGACTTTGTCAAAAATTCTGACATTCAACAGCTACCTGCTAAGGTGTTAAAGCAATTTTTCATAGTACGTGGAGCACTCTATTATCGAATACCCGGAGGATCCTTAGCACGATGTGAGGGTAGGATAGAAGCGCATGAAATTTTGAACCAAGTCCATGAGGAGTCTTGCGGATAGACGGGTGGCATATCAATGTATCGCCACTTGCAAAGAATGGGTATCTATTGGCCAACCATAGAAGTTCAATCAGTAGTCATCCAAGATACATGCAAAGATTTCCAAGCACCTCCACAGCAAGCCGAAGTATTCATTGTGGAAGCGGAAGATTGGAGGCAGCCATATGTCGAATACATTCAACATGAGCGTCTACCACTAAACAGGCATTGAAAATCCAGCGAAAAGCCACTCGCTTCTTCATAAATGAGGAAATCTTATACAGGAGAAGTTACGGAAACATGGTATTACGGTGCTTATCTAAAAAAGAAGCGGAGGAAGTGATGAAAACAACGCATAATGCGAAGCATCAAGGAATGCAGAAACTCTTCCTTCAACTTTATGAAGGAGGATTCTACCGGCCTATAATGGAATTTGATACATCGGAGCATGTGAGGAAATGTCAACAATGCCAAAGTCATGGACCATTAATCCGAGCACCCCACAAGTTTCTACACAGCGTAGTCAAACCTTGGCATTTCCGTAGTTGGGGACTCGACATCATCGGACCGATAAATCCAACCTCTTCAGGATGCCATAAATACATCGTCACTGCAACAGAGTATTCTTCCAAGTAGGTAGAAGCAATTCCCCTCCGCGATTATGCCGGCATCACTATCGTCGCGTCCATCAAGGAATATATCATATGTTAATTCGGGGCACCAATGATCATCCAATCTGATAACAAAACTTCATTCGTTAACAAAGATGTCACGAATTTGTTAGAGCAATACGGGATCAAATTTCATACTTCAACCATCTACTACCCTCAGGGGAATGGTCAGGCAGAGGTGTAGAGCACTGCTCGTTCGAACTCGCATGCGTTGCTATCTCAAGCATGTTTGTCAATGTTAGTGATCAAAACTATAAGTCTTGATTTCTAGCCTATTTATAGATGTCTCGGACTAGGACATAGTTTGTGTAGTTGAGCTTAGACTTCACGACGTTTATCACTTGAAGACGAAGAACTACTAAGGAGATCTTGTGGAACTTCATCGACAAAAGGTATGTGGAGACTTAAACTCATATATCACTTGGAAAGTCTATTTCTACTCTATCTCCTATATGTAGACATAAGTCGTATTACGATATAGTTTTCTATATACACATTTGAGATTTCGAGCTGAGTATATCTCGCTTACATATTTATCGAAATATTTGTTGGTAAGCTTTCGCTTCGACCAAGTTAATCTTATATCATGAGAAAATTTCCGAGTAACATCTTACATGGTTTGTGTTATACAATCATTTGGAGTAGGACTTGGATTGTTTCAATAATGATTATTTCAATATCTTGAAAATTGCTTTGATGCTAATAGTATGTGAAAACGACTATTGTCATTATAGAAGAATGTTTCAATGATTGAAATAAAGAGTTTAGAATCTTGTAACCTTCTTTGGATATAAGCATATAGTATGTTCGCACATTTGTTTATAAGTCCAAAACCGGGAACCTAAAGTATGCATACTTGTGTGTATACAAAATGGTTGAAGGAGACTGGATAAGTATGCGTACCCATACGCATACTGGCGGAAGTTCACGTACGTGAATTTATGCTGATGTTAGATTTCAAAAACCAACTCATTCAGTTACCTAAATGCGCGTACCCATACGCGTACTGGCGGAAAGTTCACGTCCGTGAATTTCTGCTGAGTTTTGAAAAACCAAACTAAAAAAAAAACGGTTACTTAAGTACGTGTACTTAAGTGGTTACTTTTTAAAATCGATAGTGTACATGAACTTAAAAATTTATTAATAAAGAATGCAATCTTTGCAAACCGTGGCTATAATGTTCATGTATTGATTCGAGTGAATCAAACCGATTTTGTTTCAATTGGGTTCTTGTATAATTCTATGAGAATATAGCAATTGAAAAACCCTTTAACTAATTTCATATGAATCATTTGAACTAGTTATGGTTAAGATGAATAAGGTTGATATTAGAGTAATCATATGGCTAACCTCGGTTAACTATTTATGAACCAACATGGTGTACACGTTTGGGTATGGTTACATAAACCTAAATAAGGGTACATTTAATTTGTGTGTAACAAGCTAAGTTCGATCTAACGGTTGAAAGATATTAGCTTGGTTGAATCGGGTTTTTCATCTAACGGTGATTATTGAATGCTTTGTTACCAACGTAACTTAGATTGAAAACCCTGATTTGAAAACTATATAAAGGAGAAATCTAGCAACTGGGAAACCTAATCCCCACACCTCCTGTGTGTTACTAGTTGCATAACTAGAGTCGATTCTCCTTTAACCTTAGGTTTCTTCTCGAGACCCTATAGGTTAACGACTTGAAGACTTCATTGGGATTGTGAAGCCAGACCCAACTATTCTCTTTGTAGTTGCGTGATCTGAACTTGCTGTTTCTATCGTGATTGAGTGCAATCGTAAGATTGGCTTTGATATTTATATCTCCGATAGGCAAGATAGAAAAGTAATCACAAACACCTTCGTCTCATCGTTTTGGATTCCACAATAACTTGTTTCGCTAGTCGATTAAGGTGATTGATAATACTAGGATGTTCTTTGGGAATATAAGTCTGGTTTATTAATTGGTTCCTGTTCACCTTGATTTATCAAAAGACGGAACAAAAACTCTTGGGTATTTCTATGGGAGACAGATTTATTCAATCCTATAGACTTTTCTGTGTGATACAGATTTGTTTATCAAGTCTTCGACTTTGGGTCGTAGCAACTCTTAGTTGTGGGTGAGATCAGCTAAGGGAATCAAGTGCGTAGTATACTGTTGGGATCAGAGACGTAAGGAGCGCAACTGTACCTTGAATCAGTATGAGATTGATTAGGGTTCGACTACAGTCCAATCCGGAGTTAATTTGAAGTAGGCTAGTGTCTGTAGCGGCTTAATACAGTGTGGTGTTCAAACTGGACTAGGTCCCGGGGTTTTTCTGCATTTGCGGTTTCCTCGTTAACAAAATTTTAGTGTCTGTGTTATTTCTTTTCCGCATTATATTTTGTTATATAATTGAAATATCACAGGTTGTGCGTTAAGATCAATCAATTAGAATATCCAACCTTTGGTTATTAATTTACATTGATTGACACTTGAACATTGGTCTTTGGTACCGTTCAAGTTATTTCACATAATAATCAGGTTCACGGATTTCTATCTGTTTGATTTGATGATTACATTGTGAAACAGAGATATTAAAACTCTTTGATATACTTTACTCTAGATTGAGTCTGACTGTCTAGTTGATTCTCTAGAATGTGTATTGGAGTAAGTCCTCTCAGATTTCCAAACGAATTGTTGGGTGTAGTTGTTAGACCCCCACATTTTCAATTGGTATCAGAGCAGGCAAACACGTTAAGGACCTCATAAGTCTGTGTTTGTAGCGATCTGAGGATGGACGATACTGTCTCTGATAAACGCATTGCCAGAAATAAAAGTTCTGTTTCCTTAAAGTCTATTAAAGAGAAAGATTTGTCAATCTCGAATATAGAAGAACCTTGTGTTCAAAGGAAACAGACATACATTGACAAGTGTTTTCCTAACCACCTTACCGACGAGTCTGACTCTTAAGTTGAAAGGGATGCAGACAAAGAGAGTTAAGTGATTCTAAAACTTGTTAGAATCCAGGATGATAATGTCAACCAGTTGAAACACAAAGTCAATGTCCTAGTTGGTATGATATGTTAGCGTGACTCTCTTTTAAAGATTCTTCAAAAGGAAAATCTCAAAAAGGATGCTTTGAAAATTGAACATCTCTTAAGAAAACTCTCATTTCAAGAGTGTTCAAAAGAGTCCGCCATACCAACTGCTTCTGATTTAATTGAAAAAAATTCTGGTTCAGAAGCAAAACCGAAAACCCTTTTTGAAAAAGATGTGCCTGTATCTCCCCCTAATAAAGGAAAGCCCACATCACACAGAAGGAAGAATTCTCCCGACAATGTGTTAAGAATGTTCTGGCTAATCACTCAGGTGATCAGAAAGTGTGTCTCTTTTGTGATTCAAAAGGGTCGTGTAAACGAAAGAGGAATTCTAGGTTGAATGACAATTCTATTATTCGTCTTCAACACACCTTAGATTTAATTCTCAAAGGTGTAACTGGCATTCGTATGTATAAACCAATTGGTTTTAGTACTCACCCTGTGTACCCTGCCAGGAAAGTAAGTTCAATGGGTTCCTCAAATGTTCAAACACATAACAGTCTTCCTAAGCCATTTCGACGAAGAAGAACTAATGGATATTCTTCTGTCAAGAAGGGAGATTATGTTGTTCATGATGTGAAAAAGGTACCACAAGAAGGAAAAAAAGGAAATTTGGAAATCAACCTAAAAAGGATAATTGAAGGATATAAAGAAATTATCAACAGGCTGACAATTCCCTCTGGCCAAAATTCTTCAGGTAAGAATCATCATTATGCGTCATATTTTGATGATAGTAAGTTTTATGATAATTTTTCACATCATAATGGTTTTCCTCCAAAGATCAGGAAAAAAGGCTTAACCATAAGCAACGCTCATTTAATGAGCTCAAGGCTCATACTTGTGCTAATTAATCACAAGGTTGAACTCTCACTCACAAAAAATCCAGATTGAGTGAGATATAATCAGGTATACTCTGTGGCAAATGTTTTTGATTATCCAGCCATCCTCTTATCGTTCTTAGCCGGTTTATCACTTACAAACATTTGTTGTTATATGAGTATTTTGTTTGTTTTTTTTTACTTTTTCTAAAAAAGGGTGACAAATTGTTGTGCTCTAAATATTTCTCTTGTGAGAACAATTTCTTTTAAGAGATGAGTTTTTATTTACTCACCAAGGAAAATTTGCCAAATCTTCTTCGCACCTTTTGGTATAAGGGTAAGTCTGTGTACGTGCGTGTAATCCTTTTCACATAGGCACGGACCAAACTTGGAAACCCTAAAATTCTGGTTCTTGAGAAACCTATAAATACCAAGCATTTTATAGAGTACGCATACTTTTTTTGCGTTCTTTTAAGGATGGCGTCTACTCCAAGTTCTTGGGATTTACCAGCTGATTCAATTGATGATTCGGTTTATTTGGAGTTTGTTTTGAAGAAGAAAAGAACCTTTGTTAAGTCTGACGAACTCGAATCCTGTGCCTCATGCTATTATGAGTTTTCTCACCAAGATCGAGAAAATGCTGAGATGGTCTCTGCTGAAGTAGTTCATGGCTTTTCACTGATCTTGGGAAGACTCAACTGAAGATCGAGAACTCTGTAAAGGATCTTAACTTGTTGCGAACTGAGTTCAAAAAGGTTGATTTTGATCTTGTTCTCATAAAGTCACAAGTTAAAGATCTCAGTGAGGATATCTTCTCCGAAGACGTAGTTGATACAGTTAGTCACAAGCTTGAAGGTCTTGGAACCAGTGAAGCTTCCGTTCCGGAACTCTAATTATTGCTTATGATTGCTATTTGTTTTTAGAGTTGTTTTTGATCTTGTCTAGTAAATCTTCTTTTTTATGTTTTAGAAGAATAACTAGGGTTTGGAATAGCCATTATTGTGAGTATACATAGCTATGTCCAACGATTTTCATCTTCAATGTTTTTAGATTTATTTATTTAAATTCTAAGTTATTTGGAAGATGATTTTTGCAATTTAATCTTTATGATTTGATATATTGCAAATTGTTATGGGATATGTTGTTTACGTCCGTGAACCTATGACTGTCCCATACTTGTTCAAAAGTTATCTCTATTATATGTCGATATGAATGTGTTGATAAAAGATAGAACGAACTTTTGAACATTACAAAAGTTAAATCCTTTTATGTCATTATTTGATAAAAAGAAAGGATAAAACTTTTGTTTACAAGGATTAAGTCTATTATATGTCATTGTGCAAATAGTGATGGAAAATAGAATGAATCCTTATCTATTCCGCAGTATTTGGTCAATCTCCGATCTATATTTTTGTGCATATACTGTGTTACTCCATAAGTCTTCTTATGTTTAAGCATGACCAATTAAATTGATCATTCTCTTGTGGTCAGTTTAGTTGTTGCTCCGTAAGTTTTCTTATGACGAGCATGACCAATTGAATTGATCACTTTCTTGTGGTTAATTTAGTTGTATATTCCAATTAAATTAATCATGGGTTTTCTTGTGGTTAATTTAGTTGTGCATTTCGATTGGATTAATCATGGATTCTCTTGTGGTTAATTCAATTGAATACTTTGGATTCAAATTCATGTTTTCATGTGATTTGGTTATGTCCAAAGAAATCCTTCTTTTCTTGTGAAAGTAAGGTCGCCTTTGTTATTCTTTCGGGAATGACATTTAATGGGGGAGAGTTCTTTTGAACTTGTGCTTAATTGCCAAATCTTTGTAGGGAGTGCAGCTGTGGAATATTATAGGGGTTATCTTGTATCTTTAAACTCCTTGATGAATGCATTTAGCTTCGACTTTATGATGGCATCTAAATAAATTGATATGGTATTCTCTTTTGGTCATGAAGTATCTCTATGAAAATTTCATTAGGATCCCACTAGTTTTCGTACCTTTGCCAATTTATATTGACAAAAAGGGGGAGAATTAATGTGTAGTGTGATACTACAAATACATATGGTTTACGGATCATTATGTAAGGGGGAGTGGTTTTCATGTTGAGATGAAGTATTGACTAAGGGGGAGTGATACATATCACCATAGTGTTATTGTCAAAGTTGTGATACAATTGAACTTTGATGCTGTGTAATAATATTATGACACCGTATAACAATGATTGAGAGCATTTGTTTTCTCATTGTTATCGCTACGGATCTTCAACTAACGATGGTGCTAAACTTACAACCTTTGAAATCATTAGAGTACTTGGAAGTGATGAAAATTTCGAGTCATGTTGAAGATGCCAAGGAGATCAAGCATGTGGTTCAGAAGCTACAATTTTTATTTATTTGGTAATCCATATGTATTGATAGTTTTGTCACTAAAATTGACAAAGGGGAGATTGTTAGAGCACTGCTCGTTCGAACTCGCATGCATTGCTATCTCAAGCATGTTTGTCAATGTTAGTGATCAAAACTATAAGTCTTGATTTCTAGCCTATTTATAGATGTCTCGGACTAGGACATAGTTTGTGTAGTTGAGCTTAGACTTCACGACGTTTATCACTTGAAGACGAAGATCTACTAAGGAGAGCTTGTGGAACTTCATCGAAAAAAGGTATGTGGAGACTTAAACTCATATATCACTTGGAAAGTCTATTTCTACTCTATCTCCTATATGTAGACATAAGTCGTATTACGATATAGTTTTCTATATACACATTTGAGATTTCGAGCTGAGTATATCTCGCTTACATATTTCTCGAAATATGTGTTGGTAAGCTTTCGCTTCGACCAAGTTCATCTTATATCATGAGAAAATTTCCGAGTAACATCTTACATGGTTTGTGTGATACAATCATTTGGGGTAAGACTTGGAATGTTTCAATAATGATTATTTCAATATCTTGATGCTAATAGTGTGTGAAAACGGCTATTGTCATTATAGAAGAATGTTTCAATGATTGAAATAAAGAGTTTAGAATCTTGTAAACTTCTTTGGATATAAGCATATAGTGTGTTCGCACATTTGTGTATAAGCCCAAAACCGGGAACCTAAAGTATTCATACTTGTGTGTATACAAAATGGTTGAAGGAGACTGGATAAGTATGCGTACCCATATGCATACTGGAGGAAGTTCACGTCCGTGAATTTATGCTGATGTTTGATTTCAAAAACCAACTCATTCAGTTACCTAAGTGCGCGTACCCATACGCGTACTGGCGGAAAGTTCACGTCCGTGAATTTCTGCTGAGTTTTGAAAAACCAAACTAAAAAAAAAAACTGGTTACTTAAGTACGCGTACTTGAGTGGTTACTTTCTAAAATCGGTAGTGTACATGAACTTAAACATTTAGTAATAAGGAATGCAATCTTTGCAAACTGTGGCTATAATGTTCATGTATTGATTCGAGTGAATCAAACCGATTTTGCTTCAATTGTGTTCCTGTATAATTCATGAGAATATAGCAATTGAACAACTCTTTAACTAGTTTTATATGAGTCATTTGAACTAGTTATGGTTAAGATGAATAAGGTTGATATTAGAGTAATCATGGTTAACTATTTGTGAACCAACATGGTGTACACGTTTGGGTACGGTTACATAAACCTAAATGAGGGTACATTTCATTTGTGTGTAACAAGCTAAGTTCGATCTAACGGTTGAAAGATATTAGCTTGGTTGAATCAGGTTTTTCATCTAACGGTGATTATTGAATGCTTTGTTACCAAGGTAACTTAAATTGCAAACCCTGATTTTAAAACTATATAAAGGAGAACTCTAGCAACTGGGAAACCTAATCCCCACACCTCCTGTGTGTTACTAGTTTCATAACTAGAGTCGATTATCCTTTAACCTTAGGTTTCTTCTCGAGACCCTGTAGGTTAACGACTTGAAGACTTCATTGGGATTGTGAAGCCAAACCCAACTATTCTCTTTGTAGTTGCGTGATCTGATCTTGCTGTTTCTATCGTGATTGAGTGCAATCGTAAGATTGGCTTAAGATTTATATCTTCGATAGGAAAGATAGAAAAGTAATCACAAACACCTTCGTCTCATCGTTTGTGATTCCACAATAACTTGTTTCGCTAGTCGATTAAGTTTATTGTGAGGTGATTGATAATACTAGGCTGTTCTTCAGAAATATAAGTCCGGTTTATCAATTGGTTCTTGTTCACCTTGATTTTACAAAAGACGGAACAAAAACTCTTGGGTATTTCTGTGGGAGACAGATTTATTCAATCCTATAGACTTTTCTGTGTGATACAAATTTGTTAATCAAGTCTTCGACTTTGGGTCGTAGCAACTCTTAGTTGTGGGTGAGATCAGCTAAGGGAATCAAGTGCGTAGTATCCTGCTTGGATCAGAGACGTAAGGAGCGCAACTGTACCTTGAATCAGTATGATATTGATTAGGGTTCAACTACAGTCCAGTCCGAAATTAATTTGTAGTAGGCTAGTGTCTGTAGCAGCTTAATACAGTGTGGTGTTCAAACTGGACTAGGTCTCGGGGTTTTTCTGCATTTGCGGTTTCCTCGTTAACAAAATTCTAGTGTCTGTGTTATTTCTTTTCCGCATTATATTTCATTATATAATAGAAATATCACAGGTTGTGCGTTAAGATCAATCAATTAGAATATCCAACCTTTGGTTATTGATTTACATTGATTGACACTTGAACATTGGTCTTTGGTACCGTTCAATTTGTTTCACATAATAATCAGGCTCAAGGATTTCTATCTGTTTGATTTGCTGATTACATTATGAAACAGAGATATTAAAACTCTTTGATATACTTTACTCTAGATTGAGTCTGACTGTCTAGTTGATTCTCTAGAAAGTGTATTGGAGTAAGTCCTCTCAGATTGCCAAATGAATTGTTGGGTGTGGTTTTTAGACCCCCGCATTTTCAAGAGGCAACCAACAAAACATTGTTGAGGATACTAAGTAGTATAGTGCATGACCACCACAGGAGCTGGCATGAACATTTACCGCTCGCCTTATGGGCACACCGCATCTCTAAACGAAGCTCGACGGGAGCTTCACCATACTCCTTAGTGTATGGAGAAGATGCAATACTACCAGCCGAAATAGCCATTCCCTCCGCACGAGTAGCAATGGAGAGTCTTACCACTCCGGACAAACTAAGCAGGTTTGCCCATCTCGACACATTAGAAGAGCGCATAACTAGAGCCGAGCGCTTTGCAGAAAAGTATAGGCAAAGGACAACGAACTATTATAATCATAAAGGAAAGGAACTTCTCGGTAAACGACATAGTCCTCAACATCGCTCCGCATGTACAACGAGATACCAAAGCAGGGAAATTTTCCGCGAATTGGGAGGGACCCTACATGATCAGTGAAGCCACGGAAAGCAGTTACTACTACCTCAAACGGATGAACGGGTCTCGGATCAACACCCCTATCAACGGTAAATGGTTAAAAGCTTATTATGTGTAATTAACTGTAAGACGAATAGTCCAGTATGAGTAATAAAATGAATTTCACTTGTTATTAATGAATACTTATCAAATAGCCCTTAGCATGGCTATATTCCGAGCAACAACATCAGAATAAAATCCACAAGTACGGCTAGGCTCTGAGTATAGCCAATAAATAGTCCCGAGTATGACTAGATCCCGTGCATGATCAATTAAATGCACAATAGCCTCGAGTATGGCTAGGATCCGGGTAAAGCCAATAAAAGAAAAGCCACGAGTATGGCAAGGCTCCGTGTATAGCCATTCGTAGTCCCGAGTATGACTAGGCCCCGTGCATAATCAATAAAATGCACAATAGCCTCGAGTATGGCTAGGCTACGAGTATAGCCAATAAATAGTCCCGAGTATGACTAGATCCCGTGCATGACCAATTAAATGCACAATAGCCTCGAGTATGGCTAGGCTTCGAGTAAAAACAATAAAAGTAAAACCACGAGTACGACAAGGCTCCGAGTACAGCCATTCGTAGTCCCGACTATGACTAGGTCCTGTGCATGATCAATAAAGTGCACAATAGCCTTGAACATGGCTAGGCTCTAAGTAAAGCCAATAAAAGTAAAGACCCAATTACGGCAAGGCTCAGAGCCTAACCATTAACGGTCTAGAGTATGACTAGATTCAACGTGTGATCAAGCCTCGATTATGGATAAACTCCAAGTAAAACCAAAACCACGAGTTAAGCTAGGCTCCGGGTACAACTATCAAATAATAAATAGTCCCGAGTATGTCTATGCCATGTGCATAATCAAGAAAACAGCTCCGAGAATAGCCAATAAATAGGGAAAATCTCAAGTATACCTAAGTTTCAAAATCCAAGTAAGACCCGCACACTAAATTTCGGTACATTGTGCGTAGGGCCGCTATACAGGATTCACGATTTAAATTAGAACATTAATTCGAAAACATAATTCATACAAATTGCCAAGAACAAATGAAATACACATCTTATGATTAATTTACACGTGACATTACAGACTATTGTGACCCAACATATATAATAGTACAGAACGCGCACGCCTCCAACGTCTGCTTGCTACAGCTAGTTCACGTTCTCGATATTCCATCAGCGAATGAGCACCAATAAATAAATTCAGAGCCTTAGAAGAAGCAACAGAAGTCTCCACTAAAGGGGCAATCTGGTAAGCACCCAACTGATTCGCATACAGGTCCTTCGCTTGAAAATACTTCACCTGACTAGCATAAAACGTATCCTCACACTCCTGCATAAGCCGAGCATTCCCAGCCACAGTGGCTTGAAGCAGCTCTAACTTTTGTTGTTTTAGCAACACAGCTAATTCACCAACCAGTTGAGCTATAACGACTTCTCATAACCCTTGGATCCATTTATTTATTAAAAATAAAAAAAATAAAAAAATAAAAAATTAGGGGAGTGCATGAAGAGCTTTATGACACCGAGTGCCACCATAGCGGACTCTATGGACCGCTCCGCCTCAACACATTGAAAATAATTCTCCAAACGCCCCTCACGACAATAGCCACGATATTCAAGCAACATCATTTCTGGTAATCTACCCTTGTTGCGCGCCTCCATTACCTGCCGATCAGCATCTATCAGCCGCTCATGCCAACAAGAGTTTTCTATACTAAACGTATCACGTGCAATATGTAATACATCTAATAGTCGATTCAGACGCCCTATCTCTAATACTAACCATACACGATGTGCCATCTAAACAGGTTATGGAGAATGCACACGTTAAACCAGGTTTATCCAACACATTGCCTTATCATAAAGTAAAATTAGGCTAACATATATATACACAAATAGGCACAATATCGGAAACGACAATTCACGCAATTCAAAATATATCAATAAATACCATAAACTTAAACATCCTCGGAAAAAAAAATCAAGATTGTTCAGCTATGAACGAACGACAATGTGTAATGTCCTGGTCCAAATTACGGCTGTCAATGGGTACCCATTACCCGGAACCGGACCCGGTAGATTTGGGTCCGGTTCCGGGTCCTAAAGTTGGACCCATTAACAACTTAGAACCTGACGGGTAATTACCTGATTGGACCCGAATATAAACGGGTCCAAACGGGTAAATACCCGTTGAGTACCCGATTATTCATTCTTTTATTCATGTTTTTAGCAAAATTACAAGTATTTTGTTAGTTTTCTCTTTGATTTTTTTTCATTTTTCATTTTTCATTTTTTTCTTACACTTAATCTCTATTTAGTACCTTAATAAAGAAATAATAATAATTTTTTATAAAATAATTTAGATCCAAGCCAAAAAGAGAAATATATTAAGGTTTTAAGGTTTTTTTAATGGTTTTCTTAATACCCAATAGGTACCCGGACCCGACGGGTACCCGGGTTTTTAAAGGGGTCCGGTTCTGGATCCATAAATTTAGGAACCGGACCCGGAACCGTTAGGAACCAGACCCAATCTTTATAAGTAGGGTCCGAGCCTAGTGATACCCGGGAGGACCCGGGCCAAATGACACCCCTAGTCCAAATCCCGCATCATCAAAAGCACTTTATCATATTGAGTAGTAGCCATGGACAACGCACTACGTATCTCCTCAAGTACCTGATTTACCTCACGCATAACCTTCTCGGATGCACGAGTTTAATGCGCCATATTAAGAGTCTCATCCTGCTCTTCATAAGCGTTGCGCGCCTTATCAAGGATAATTAACCTATGAGTCTGCAGAACCCCTACTTCATCCTTTAACACCAATAGCCGCGTTAACTCCACCTTCTTATCAGAAGGATGTACGAGAGCGGAAACAACACACAAAGTTAACACACACCCACGCAAGCAAAAAACCGGTCGTTCAGTACCATGAACGCGACAATCAGCTATTGCCTGGTCAATATCAGCCATCATAATGACGGACTCTTGTAACAGTCGATCAGCCTCATGACGAGCGGAGACAGCGTCATCTAAAACACGTTTAACTTCAAACACCACTCATCCGGACGCCTGTGTCTTTCGAGCCATCGTTCATACATCTCGTCGAATTGCGCACGAGTGCTAGCTCGGTTTGTTGGCCTTATCTTTCTAAGCAGTTCCACTTCAGCTTTCACGAGCAACAAACGAGCTAATTCAAACTCCTTCACAAAGGGAATAACCAATGTCGGCACAGAAGCCAACGATAATACATAACCATGCAAGTGGCGATCCTTTAGGAGATTTTTAGTACAAAAGAGGGAGAAGAGTGAAAGAAAATGAAGTATTATCAAACATACTTCATCCTTTTCTACTTATAAGACATCAGAGCATTCATTACTCACTAACCACTATCCAACCACAACAAAAATAAACCTCAACCAATAATAATAGTATAATAAATCCAAGATAATAATCAAACCCACAAAAAAAAAAAAAAAAAAGAGGGAGAGAGAGAGAGAATAAAAGTATAACCAAACACACAAACAAAGAAATCATTATTTCAAAGACTACCCATAAAGCAAGAAATATTAATTAAACATCCAAAGCAGTAAGCTCTGCTCTCTTATTGACAAGGAGCGCATGAACCTCTTCAGCAACAGTACAAGCAGCCTTTAGCTCCACAGTAGCACGACCAACATTCTCCATCAGCTGATCATATGCTTCCTTCTTGGCCTGGGTAAATATCAAGCAAACGCGTGTATTCCTGATCTAATTCTTCAATCTCCCGGGGCAGTACATGGCGCGCGTTGTGACTCGTTTTCGCCACAACCAACAAATCCTTCAACCATTGAATTGGGAACTGTAGAAGCAAAGACGTATGAATGAGACTTTCCCATCGCCTCAACATAGCCGGATCGATAGCAACCTCCTCTGCGTGAGCAAGACCATCCACTATGTCCAACAGATCTTCATTCGTCACGACCAAAGCACTAGCATCCATCTCCTCATGAACGCACATATGACCAAACTTCTCCACTATGCGGAGGTAATTAGCATCTTTGGCGGAACAAACCCAGAACCCGTACACCAGCACAAAATGATTATCGACACCATCTTCCTCTGCTTCAATGACACGAGGATATCGGAACTGAGGATCCTCGGGGGTATCCATCAACGCGGAATCCATATCCACACCACGCGACACCTTCAGAATCGTCTTTGGGGTAGGCTTTTGCCGCTTCTCATTAGCACTTCCCGATTCACTACCTTTGGCTAGTAAATTCGAGATGCTTCCCTTAACATGCGCATTTTCACGCTTTCCCATGTCCTATAAATAAAGGGAATAAAGGATGCAATAAGTAAAAAAAAATGATGAATGGAGTGCACACATACCGGATTGGAGGTAAAGGGGAGATCAATAGAAGAATAAACCGATTGATGCGAAGACGAAGAAGAGCTCGATGCAGTCGGCTCCAGATGATCTAAGAAGAAATGTGAGGAAGAAGGAAGAGAAGAAGTAAAATAACATATCAGAAAGCATAAGGAATGGGGACGTATAAATAGATCACAAAATGCATTTAATAATCGCAACAGAATATTTTAACCGGCAGGTGTCAATATCAAATTCAACAATCTTAATAAAAGATAACATAAAATACTCACGAGACTCGGAGGAAGGGGAACTCTGATTCTCAACATCGTCCTTAGCTTTATTACCACCTTGAGAGTAGTCATGAACAGAATGATCCGAGCAGGACAGGCTCATCGCACCTAAAATATCGGAAGGAGTGTGAAGAGGATGCTTAGGATCTGGAACTGTCTTCACAACCAGAGGCCTGGTAGAATGCAGAGTCATGCAGGGAGAGATCACTTCAGAACCACTTTTGCTAACTGGTCCACCCAACTGACGCTCGACAAGATCAATAAATGAACTGGAGGAAGGCGACCCCATTTTTGGAGCCTGTGAAGAAAGCGAATGAGAAGTATTAGCAGAGCGAGTGGAAGGCAACCGCGGAATAGGTAGTACACCAGCGTCTCGTTTCATACTTTTAGCTAGACGATCAGCCCTCCACTAGTGAGGAGGTAGATTAATATATTCTTCAATAAAAAGAGACTTAGGTTTCCATCCAATAGGCAAAGAGCTCTAAAAAGAATATAACACAAACCAATAAAAAGCTAACTAGTGCAAAATTCAATCAAGAAGGAAAATAGGAAGAAAAAAGAAAATACCTTGGCAGGCGGGGATTTAATAGGAGGAATCTCCAACTGTTTCAGCACAGGAGGATGCCTCCTCTTCTTATAGCCGGATAAGGGGGGTAAAGAGCCACCTTTCTTGACTTTCTGAGGAGATTCATCATCCGGAAGAGGATCCCAGCTAGTGACTAAGGTTTTGAGAGGACTGCCCTTAGTGCTTGAAGAAAGTCTATACTTCTTGGAAACCTCATCGCTTAGCCTTACCCGACCCGACACGTGAAGTTCTTTAAAATCATAGCTAGTCAAAGTTATAGGGGGGTTCACTTCCCCAAGAAGAAAGTTCAACATATTATGATTAACACCATCACGATATATATGACATTCATTAGTAACACACACTCTCCGCTTGTCAAGAAGTTGATAAAAATCAAAATGACACTTTCGGTCACTCATCCGGAGGCCCTCCTTGAAGACAAAACGATTGAAGCTCTTACGAATCTCCACCTCCTCATCCGAGGAAGCTCGTGGCAGATTATAAGGAACTCCTTGATTAAAACCAAGCTGACAAGCCATGAGGATGGTATTATATGCTTCGTACAAAAACCTATCTCCATGGAAACCAGTAAGACGACCCGGAAAAATATCTAGGATAATATCGAAGTCGTTAGAGTCAACTATGTCCGCCGAACTAAGCCTTCTCGAGGACTTAATGGCAAAATTATAATGCAGGGGACCTGAACGACCGTCACGATATGACAAAGGATTAAAATCACTACCCTTATCCATGAAATCCTTGAGCTTATTCTTAGGATAAGAACCCTTCTTGTGGTATAGAGCCATCCGAGGATGAGAACAAGGCACGTTCATTAGTCGTTTGGTGCTATCATCTTGGGAAACTTCTTCCCTTTTTGAAAGTGCAAGAGGGTTTGGTTGAGGCCTGTACAAGGGAAAACGTTCACAAACCCACGCATGAATAAAATTGGCGGGAAAAAAAGTTTCCACCTCATGAGCTCCATCCACACGACGATTGTCACGCGCCAACAAATCCAAATGACGATATAAACCGCCTAGGAACATGGGGGCAAACGGAAATGAGACACCGCGAGATATCAATACTGCCAAAGGAATTAACTCATTCTTGATTGTATCTCGGGGACTGTGCTCGAACACATCATGACATAGCCAGAAAAGAAGGAAAGCCGCCAGTTCTGCCCGATCTGTCTCCCCCTCGCATGGAGGGAAACCCTTCCGCTCGCCAGAAGTTATAGGAGCCCAATACTTTATCCAGCATGAGAATGAAGCATGACGCTGTCCGGACTTAGGTTTCTGACTGCTTTTATCCCCTTTTACTTCTTGCACGTCGTCAAACTCTTCAGTCGTAGCTCCCTTTGAGTAAGCTTTAATAGCGGATGCCATGAGTTTAGGTGAGGATGAAGTATTGGCAGTGGAACCATGCATGGTGGTCATAGTAGCTTTACCTTTCTGCTTGGCAATCAATGCCACCTCGTCTTCTCCTCCTTCCGAAACTTCAGATTTAACCTCATCCGACAACTAGAAGTTTATTGACTTTGTCTTGGATGCAATCAGATGGTCACGAAGGATCCTATCACTCGGGCTCATATCCTTGACAACACAACAATCAACAAATGAAGTATATCAACGAATGGGAAGCCCGGTAAGTGCCACCACATCTTCTAAAACTGAGGTTGCCTCGCCCCAATAGAACAAAAACGTATGAGTATCAATCATCCAACGAGCAAACAAATGTGATAAGCTTTCATGATCTCGGCGAATAGATCTGCATTTTGAAGCTTCTATGCCCAAAGAGCGGATGGTTCTCCTATGCTCGGGATTAGAAAAAATATATTCCACCCACGGATCCCAAGCAGCAGGAGACTCAGCGGACGAACGGAGAGCAATAGAAGGGAAAGTGTAATCTCCCCCTATGAATCGCAAGACGAGGTATCTCTTCTGAAGCGGAAATTGGAGGTACATCTACCTGGGGACGAATAAGCCATCCATCAGAAGAGGATGGAGAGAAGGGGTGAGGATTCAACATACGAGAAACCCAATAGTCATCCATCGGGAAAAGGATGGAGCCATCTTCTTTTGTGGGCGATCGAAGGAGATGTTTAAGCCTTTGACTTCTCCGCATTTCATCGAGTGTATAAGAAGGCCTGTTAGGAAGATCTCTTTCAGGTGATTCTTCAGCCATGGTATTAAACTGCGTGAGGGAAAGAGTAGGATGAAAGAAACAGAGAGAAAATAGATCAAAATTGAAGAGCGGGGTCTCCCCTATTTATAGAAGGGTAAAAGGCAGAAACGGTTACTGAAAGGTCTAGTAACCACTACATTCCAAGGGTCGTGACTGTAACCTCCCAGGAATCCCATCAGCTTTAACCGTTAAGGGATACATCAACATGTGCCTGTTGACCTGGTCTGTGACCAGTCAACAGTCAGGGGACTAATGTTGATACATGAAAATAATCAATCTAAAAGAGGTAGCCCCTTAGTATATTAAGATCCTTCCCTTTTGATAGATAAGGGGCCTAGGCTTAGTCCATGTGATAATGGATTGAGTCTAGCCCAAGAAAGGTAGTCTAATGTTGGTTGGGCTTTGTGTTAGAGCAAAGGAGAAGCCCTTCTCCTAAATCCTTAATGACTTGGATAAGAGAAAAATGGCAATGTTGTAATATATTAGTTTTATGGGTATCTATCCATAAAAGGGAGAAAAGAAAATTATTATAAAAAGGGGAAATAAGGTACACTTACAGGACACAATTAATTCATCTTATCTCCTTTAACCCTTCATCTCCTTGGGAGTACTTGTTGTGATTAGGGCTAGTTCCTCCTCTACACATTTACCCTCTCAACAGTACCCCCACGTTTTCAAGATCATACCGTAAGTGTACAATACCGAGAAATCCGACAAGAGAAAGAGAAGGATTATCGGAGTAAGAAAAATACAAGTATGAATAAGATCCGATTAAATCGGCGGAAGAATGGTTCTTTTCGGAATTAAATTCCAACTATCTGTAGAAAGATGTGCTCACAAAATAGGAGTGATTTGTTCAAATATCTTGTAACTAGGGATGGCGATTCTGAAGTCAAAATAATCATCGATGTAGTTTTCTTCGCCGGATAAATTAATTATTAAGATTTCGTTGTCGGAGACAACAAAGATGAAAGTTTCTTCGTTGGAGAACATCCCTATTAATTATTTATAGACAGTGTTTATGGAGTTTTAGGAGAATGGTCATAGGAAAAGAACAAAACCTTAGTATTGATGTTGTTGTGGAATTTTTTCAAGAGAGCAATTAGAATATACGGTAAATTGTAATGTAATCATGATTAAGAAAAAATTATTTTAGAGACAATTAGAACTAGAGTTTATTTTGTTTTGGGAGAAATTAAGAATTAGGGATTATATAATTGTTCAATTTGTGAAAATACTAAAAGAACCTTTTCAACAAAAAAAGAAAAGAAAGAAAATACTAAAAGAAAAATGCTAATTAATACTAAGTATGATTAAGAAAAAAAGTTGGGATTATTTGGATTTTGAGTAAGAGGGGGATTCAAGTTTAATTGTTAATGAAAAATTAAAACTTGTATGTTTTTTCATTTTAACTTTTGGATTTTCATTTTAACTTAAAGTTTTTTAGGTTATGGTTAATAAATTTGTGGTTATATTTGGAAACCTGTTATAGGGGCGGTTGAATCCATTAGAGGGACAGCTCTAATAGAACAAAATCGGCCGCAGGTTAGTAATTCCGAAAACCCCTTATCTAAATATTTTTCATGGCTAAAAACTCTTACTTACTTAATCTTAATAATTTAATTGGCTAATTATTAGATTAAAACTTTTGTTTATAGTTAGCAAAAAATTAAATCAGATTAAGAATTGGGTACTGTGGGAAGAAAAAGTAGAGCGGAGGTGCTTTGTCTATTTAGTACTTACTTTGGCAAATTGGTGAGTTCGCCGAACAACAATGAATCACATTCGAAGAGAAAAACGTATTCCAAAAATCCCAGTTTGGGAGTAGCATTCCTTTCCCCGACCAAACACGCAGGTTTTCTACTGCTAGATCTCCACTTTCAACACTGATCGTTAGATCTTGGGCATAACCTGTATAGATCTGCTCCCGAATTTTGGCTTATCACTCACTCAGGCTTCCCCTTTCTCTCATTGTTCTATCTAATCTCTCGATTTCACAGAGGAAAACTGTACACTTCTTCAATGTTGAATGTTGAGATTTCCAAGTATGAAGACATTAAAATCTCCATATCCTGTATCATGGGAGGAAATTGGTTATTGTGTTACTTCTCTCCTTCTCAATCTACAAAGAATTTGAAGTCTCTCATTCTAAATTATCAAATTGGTATCCTTGATTTTGAGTTTCTCTTCAGAGGAAGAAGAAGTTACAATACAGGTATTATACCATTTTCTTCTTACTGAACTCATATCAATATTACTTTAATTTGATGTATACTAAAATTTGCTTGCAGTTCTTTAGTTAATTGAAGAAAAGAAATCATTTTGTGTGGCATTTCATTATTTTTCTAATTTTTCTTTGAGTTTTATCTACTTGCAATTTGAATTGTTTACTGAAGTAGACTCAAATGCTACTTAGAAGATAGAATTGATGTGGGTTTCTTGCATTCATTCGTGGTCTGTGTCATTGTGTGTGAGAAGTTTGAGATGGGGTTTCACATTTTTCGTTCATCAGTCCTGATAAGCTGTGTAGTTCTTTACTGGTTTGGAGTTAACTAAGGCGGATATCTGAAGTGGTTAGCAACCTTAGGAATTGATTCCACCTATCTGCAGGTGGTTTCCCTTATGCTGGTGTTGGTTCACTTTTCAGCAACGCCACTAAGTTTCCAGTGTAGGAAATAATGCATAACCCTGGCTAGGTTGTTCTTGTTATTCTATTTTTAGCATCACTGGTTGCCAATGACAACTTTTATACAATGATGTATTCAGTGTGGTATTTTATTAGGGAAACCAAGTTATGTTATGTTTCCTGTGTTTGCTTGTTTAGTATAGTATTATTTTCGTTGCGTTATGAAGTTTGAGATCAGTTACCAGTGAAAGGGAGATTAAACTGTCTATAGCACGTAAATCTTGTACTGGTTTTGCTCGTTTCTTTCTTGGTTTTCATTGTTTTTGTACAATTTATCTATCTGCGTATTTTGTATGTTTGCAATTGTGAAACATCCCAATAGGAGCCACATACATTTACACTATAGCTATCTACCTGATTCTTTGGCACTAATTGTGACAGTCTAATACAGGATTGTAGGATTCTTGATATAGGCCAAAACTAGATTGATAAACATCTCAAATTGCGTATACCAAAACCCTGCAGATTGACTTCACAGATAGGTGTTTTGTAAATGAAAGAATAGAGTGTTTTGTAGCTTTCATGAATCAAGGAGACTCCATCATGTGATTGACATGGACATACAATCGATTCGTCCATACTTGATACTTCATGTCAGCCAGTTATGTGGTGGGGTCTTTTTGAAACTGGTCAAATGTTAGTTGACTAAACTGAACTCTACAAATATTATAAGGATGGGTTCTGGTACTTTTGAATTATTGCACCTTCATTAGTCATTTGCTTTCGAAAACATTGAACCAGGATTTCTAGAAATGGTTCATATTCTACCAGTTTCTTCTTACTGAATTCATACCAAAATTACTTTAATTCTATGTATGCTAGAATTTCCTTGCAGTTCTTTAGTTGATTGAAGAAATTATTTTGTTTGGTGTTGTAAATTGTTTACATATACTCTAGGCATTTCATTATTTTGTTTGTTGTAAATTGTTTTATCTACTTGTAATTAAAATTGTTTACTGAAGCCGCCTCAAAGGCAGCATAGAAGTCAGAATTGATCTGGGTTTCTTGCATGGTCTGTCATTGTGTGTGAGAAGTTTGGGGTGGGTTTCATATTTTTCGTACATCAGTGCTGATAAGCTGGCTAGTTTTTACTAGTTTGGAATTAACTAAGGTGGAGATCTGTAGTCGTTACCAACCTCAGGTGGGTTCCCTTATGCTCTATAGGTTTCCCAGTATTGGTTCACTTTTCAGCAACTCCACTTAGTTCCCACCATAGAGAATTATGTACAACCCTTGTTTAATTTATTATTCATCCATTAATTTGGCTTGGCTGTTCATGTTATTCCAATAGCACCGTGCTGGTTGCCAATGACACTTTTTATACTACGGTGCATTCAGTCTGGTAATTTATTAGGGAAACCAAGTTCTTGTTACTCCATTTTTGGTATAGCGCTGGTTGCCAATGACACTTTTTGTACGATGATCCATTCAATCTGGTATTTTATTAGGGAAACCAAGTTCTTGTTACTCCATTTTTGGTATAGCGCTGGTTGCCAACGACACTTTTTGTACGATGATCCATTCAATCTGGTATTTTATTAGGGAAACCAAGTTATGTTTCTAGTGTTTGCTAGTACACTATTATTCAATTTTCGTTGTGTTATGAAGTTTTAGATCAGTTATTAAAAGAAACTTGTTCACCAGTAACAGGGTTGAACTGTCTTAAGGACGTAAATCTTGTACTGGTGCTGCTCGTTTCTTTCTTGCTTCTCATTGTTTTTTGTATAATTGATCCATACGTATATTTTGTATGTGTGCAATTATGAAACATTCCCAATAGGAGCCACATAGATTTACACTATAGCTATCTACCCAATTCCCTGGCACTGATTGTGACAGTCCAATATAGGATTGTAGGATTGTTAATATAGCCAAACTAAATTGATAAACATCTCAGATTGCGTATACCAAAACCCTGCAAATTGACTGCACTGTGCACAGATGGGTATTTCGTAAATGAATAGAATTTTTTGTAGCTTTCATGAATCAAGGAGACTCCATCATGTGATTGACATGGACCTACAACCGATTCCTCCATACTTGATACTTCATGCCAACCAGTTATGTAGTGGGGTCTTTTTGACACTGGTCAAATGTGAATCGACTAAACTGAACTGTACAAATGCTGGTCATAGTTAGAAGGATGGGTTCTGCGTACTTCCAAATTATTGCACTTACATCAGTCATTTGCTTTACAAAACATTGAGCCAGGATTTCTACATGAATGGTTTATATTTATGATATCCAATGCAAAACCTTTATCAGTTAAATTCCAATGCTTGAATATCTATATTTGTTAGTCCCATTTTAAGTCTCCTAATACTTGTATTTTTATTGTTTCGAACAGACTTTCTGCTCCCTCTTACTCAGAATAGAAGAGCCTGCAATGACATATGGATTGATTGTCATTTCTCCATGCCTCCATAACTTCAGCTCAATTATTGGGACAAAGATCCTCAGTCGAAAAAGCAGAGTTTTCAGGTCTAGCTCCTCCCGTGGATTTATCAGCATTCGAGCTGTGCAAGATAATGAGGGTCCACGAAGACTCGTAGACATAATCCGGTTTGTTCCAGACCTCTCGAAGAACTTTATTTGGAGGTATCTCTTTATTGGGTGGGTTTTATGTGGCTCAAACAATTTCCCTATCATTCGGAGCTTTAGGAGTAAACGATGTAATAGCTGCTGTTCTATGTGTTCTTCTCACAGAGTATGTGACGAGGTTTTATTATAGCCGACCCAAGGTAACTTTCCCCCTAGCTCTACTTAACAATTTCAAGATGGGGTTCACGTATGGTCTCTTCATCGATGCTTTCAAGCTTGCTAGTTGAATTGGAATAACATTACAGAATTGTTAATTCACTTTTATAGCTATCCGTTGCTGTATTGACATGGTGTCTCTGTGGCCTTTTTCTCTCAGACCACCAATTCTCTTGGTTCCCATTAATATCAAGTGAAGAAGTTGTGTATTCCATTCTTCGTCTGTTTGTCATCTGTTCAACTGGGATGAACTCGATTATCTATATTTCATGTACAGAAATGTTAAAGAGTATTCTTTCTTGATTTACAGTACCTCTTCATTTTCTATCTCAAGCATATTGAATTCCTGTGTATGCATACAGCTGGCTCAAGTGTTCTGAACCTCTCAGGATAATTTGAACGTTTCCTCATGTAATACTAATGATGAGTTAGTTCAGCTCCAATAAGGGTTTTGTTAACTTTTGCATCCATGCACAAGTTAGTAGCCATTAAATAATATTATTTTTGCCTTATGATCATAAATGGTTTTGGGAAAGACAGTAATTCTTGGTTAAGCAAATCCAAAATTAAATAAAACATAATATCCTATTTACCCTTCTGTTAGACTTTTTTAATTACTTAGCAGAAAATGATCATCGCTCAACTACAATGTATTCACCTTCTTATCTCATATGTCATAATCACATTCAGTGTTTACATCTCATTCTCTCATCAAACCGTTGGAAAGTTCTAAGCAGCTGCATCTTCTTTAGTCACGTCCGTTGGCTTGAGATTGATTTATTTTTTGATCGGTGGCTTGAGATTGAATTTTACAGAGAAGTACTGAGAATGAAGACGTTAATGGCTGAACTCCTCTTCGTTTCCACCTACTTGATTTTGAATCTATCAGCATCAGTTCGTGCAGATTCCAGACGGGATGGATTTTGTCTGCCAGTATCAAGTAAAGAGTAGAAGTGGGTTTGTATGGGGTTGTTGTTCAGTTGAATAAGAACTGATGGTATTGGTCATGGCTGTGAACTCATGGAATTGGGAGATTGATTCTCTGTGATGGGTTGGTTTGAATCAGTCGCAAGGGTTACTAATGGAGCGAATGCAATGGGAATTAGAGATAGGCTGTATGTTGTTGGCTGATTAGAATCAGCGGGATTAGATGATGTTGCTGGCTTCTTTTGTGGTTGTACTACTTAAGTTCTGATGGGTTCTACCCAATTTTGGGTATTGATTAATCATGGCAATCACTGAGATTTCAGATGTTAAGAGAATTGATGTCGTGGTTAGCAACTCTCATATGTCATAATCACATCCAGTGTTAATAGAATGATATGGTTTAATTAGTCAATGATTCTATGCAATATTTTGATCACTGTTACAACATTAATCTAAACTAAAAACTTGAAACAATATATTCAGGGGTTTGATTAGAATCATCAATCATGTATCATCAATCACGATTTCAAAAAAAACAAAAACAAAATCTTATAAGTCTGGATCGGAAAATTATAATCTCAATTTTTATTTTCTAAAAACAAAACCCTAAATACAAAGATCTACCTATATTTTAAGATCTTATATATTTAAGAGAAAAAAAATCTGTTAGGGTCTTTGATATTAATGTTTCAATTTTGTTCCATCATGAAATTTTGTGAAAAATTGAGATGAGAAGATGAAGACACTGAAGAGACGAAACAAAGAAGAAGAAACAAAGAAGAAGAAGAGAAGAATTTCTCGAATATAATATAAACTGATGGGTATATATGGAAATTGGTTTTTATTTTTAATGCTCTACTCATTCGACCGAGAAACAATAAAAATTTATGAAAACAATAACGAAAAAACCCAATTATGCCCTTCTTAACGAATGCACAAGTTAACAAGACCCTCCGATAAAAGCAAATTAGCAATCTTTCATTTTTTTTTGTTTCGCTTTTGTTTTTGAAAATGCTGATTGGCAATCTGAACACATCAATTGTTGGATAAAAAAAAATAATCTTACTGGTAATTGGCAAAAAAATTGCATGAGCTTATATCCTACTGCTAATTGGTAATTGTTGCATGAGTATCATTTTAATATTCTTGCCCAGCACCTAAGTAGGGATACTACAATTTCAGTTGGGCATTTATGTACCATTTAGGTTTAGAAGAATGGCTTTTGCCTGTGCACAACCTTTCATCTCTTTTTACTGGAAGAAAACTTCAGAGCTTATGTTAGTTATATGATAAGCTCTGGACAGTGATGATCTCTAATATTTGCAGTCGAATACATGACTAAAGCAACAACGCTATGTCGACAATTTTCCTATAATCGCCCAAAATAACAATTAGCTTAACTCAAGGACCCAAATTCAAATAAAATAGCATTGCTCGAATTAGAAATTAGGTACTTTGAACAAGAAATGCTGGAAATATCAATCACAACCTATAAACGTATGTAACATGTTGCAGGAGAAACTCCTTGAAGTACTTTAACTCATCACCCCTTCTTACACTACGTGCCACTCCTGCTTTGACTTAGCCTTGTTCCTGAATCCCCTGGGCTTTCTCGCTCGTGAACTCTGACCCCCGCATATTACCAGATATAGAAAAACCTTCAAAGTTCTTGAACTGATAAAGGTACCAAATATTTGAACCTGACACTACAATTTGGTTTATCCACATAATAATCACAAAGTTCTGAAAAAGATAAAATACATGTGAAAAACACATAAGAGCTGTGAAGTGTTCCACACAAGTATCTTGGTCAAAAGCCAGTATGATGACAACGTAAGCACTTACGTTGTCTTGCTGTTCTTGCATGAACATAATGAATTTAAGCATCTCATATGCCCAGATTTGCACTTTCAGGCCCTTGGAAGATGAGCGGAATGATATAATCTATTCGACAGATGGTTCCCAATTTTTAAAACTTCCAGCTCCATATGTTTCAATGTATGCACAAAAAAAGCAGGTAAGAACTGATAACTACAAAACTGACCTTGAACCATGAGTCTTTGAGATGTGTTGCTTCGCAAGATTTAGTGAAGCCAGTGCAGCCGACAAATCTTCATAATTAGTTCCAGTACCGATTGTATCATCAGGACCGATCTCCCAATTCATTGGAACTTCTAGTACCCTACAAAAAAGAAAATATTAAATCAGAACTGATCACGCGAATGTTTTTTCTTACCAATTATACAGAATGAGAATACAATGGGAGGATCATGGATCATCTCATTGAGTGTACCCTTCAAGAAGTTTGTACTTGCAGCAGTACATTTTTCGGACTGTGTAACTCTGAAAAATGACATCTAGACGTTTAACAAGTCAAGGTATCTCCTATGATGGCAGTATATCCAAAAAATTTAGCACTTGGAAGTGATTCGACTTTTCTTTGACAATATCTGTAGTCCAAAGTAGATTTAGACACCCATTGATCTGGTTTCTCTGCAATAGCTGTGCAACATCCCCATCATTAGTCTTGAGCTCCTTTTCTCTTTGCGAACATTGACGCCATCCACTTGAAAGCTTCATTAACAAAGAAACTAAGTTCTTGCGGGCTTCAACACTCTTTATTCCCGATAAAGAGCTCCAAAATCCATCACTATAGATAACATATTACAGTACAAGTGCAGATAGATCATTTTATGAATACATATTGAGCAGTAGGAGAAAACATGACGCTTATTTATCTAGGATTATATCACAAATGTAGTAAAAATATAGATTGTATACCTGCCATTTTGCACCTTTAAAGAGTAAAGAATCCCTTTTGAGTAAATCTTCAAGTTGGTTAAGCTCAACCAAGGCGTCTATAACTGCTTTTGATAACATCTTGTCATAATCAACACTAAAGTAACATCCTCTATTCATTGCAGATTGCACTAGTTTCTTCCATACTGAATCACTGTTCATTAAAGTTTGTCCGTTCCCCACAACCCAAAGGCAGTACCTACAATGAAAGACACAAAGCCTCCTTAATAAAGACTGAATATACAGAATTATGAAACCAAATTACATCATATATAAACCATACCTAGCCCTTGTTAGAGCAACATTTGTTCTTTGATGATTCGAAAGGAATCCCACTGATCCATTGCCATTAGACCTGACAGTAGACATAATTATAACATCTTCCTCAGCTCCTTGAAACCCATCAACAGATCGAACACTCACTGAGAAATTACTGTGTGCCTCATATTTGTTGCCAAGTTTATCCATGAGCGCAAATACTTCTGCTTTGTAAGGGGATATAACCCCAACACTGACTTTCTTATTGTTTGCAATTGAAGCTGCATGTAGATGTAAGAGCAACCAAAATTACTATTTAGTTACTGAAGGCATGTAAAATTTCTGAAGACAGTTAAGAAAAAAACTTCCTTTGTAAAGGTTCTCAATTATGGCTGAAATTACTGCTACTTCCACCGGATTTTTGCAGCTGTGCATATCATTGAATTCCTCCTTCCCATAAACGAGAAAGACCCGTACATTCTCCCTTGAAGCAAGTTTCTTGTATAACTTTTTTCTTTGACAGTCGGAGCATCTAATATTTGTTTGTTGTAGAATTCAACATTTGGGAACACACTTATAGAAGGGTGCATTCTGTACTGGATATTCAGGAGGTGCTTATTCTGTCCGAGTGACACCAATCTCTCAAAGAAACTTCTACCAAACTCAGCCTTTTCAGAAATCTAATTACGAAGAGTAGAACACCAAGTTAAGTAGTCTGACAAGATTGTACGTACTCAAAGTAAGAAGCACAAATTAAGAGGAATGCAAACCTTGCTTTGTACCATTGCAGGCAATTGTCGTTCATCGCCTATGAGAATTGCATGTCTGACATAAGTTAGCTGAAGCGCAATAGCTGATTCACACTCTTCAAGTTGGGCAGCTTCATCGATAATTACCAACTTCAATTCCTTAATTGTACTTAGTTTGGCTGAGCTTGAAGCAGTGCAGAAAATTAGGCAAGCCTTTCCCAAACAAAACTCTTTTATCGATCTTTCATCATGAAAGTTGGGAAACTTAAACTCTTCAAGGAATCTCAAAACTTCAAGGCACTCAACTCGGCTCTTCCGTAATAGCAACACAGAGGTTGTTTTGCTGCTGCAATCTTTTATTTCAGCATCAGAGAAGACTTTCTTGAGCTCTTGATTGGAAAAAGAACCCTTTACTAGCGAAACCCGAAAAAACTTGAGAAAATCAAGGGTAGCGTACATTTTGTTTACCATTGTGACAGAAATGAATGAGGTAGGCATGTGAGAACAGATAGATTCAATTGAAAATCTCATGCTTTTCTCAATCAAATAAAACCGTTTTAGTAGAAACTCACTGAATTCTTCATTTAACGCTTTCTCACCGTTGCTACTTTCACCAGATTGTCCAACAGTTACAGAAAGGCCTACTGTTTCCTCTTCTGTTTCTTCCGTTCGCTCCGTTTTACAAGAAATATCTCTATTATTCTCCTGATTTTTATTTTCGCGGTAGACAAGGAACTGCTGATATGCTTCTTCAAGCAAGCATATCATTGATTTTAACTGAACTCCCCATCCAGTGCGTGGGTTCAAGCAAGAATCCCACAGTATCTTACTGCGATAATCAAGAAAAACATCTCGAAGGTCGCCACGAGCATCGATATTCAATCTTTTACCATTCCCCAATAATACTATGTCACCCAGCCCATAATTACTATTTTCTAAGGTTTGCCTACCAATACTCATGAGCCGTGTAGTTACCTCCAGAACTGCAGTGTTAGTTGGAGCACATGTAAGAGCCTTACATTTCATTTTTAAAAGTGCCCAAAGAAGTATACCAATTGTCTTTCTTTTCCCAGTGCCAGGAGGCCCCCAAATAAGCTTGACTGAATTTTTGTGACTACATGAACTTGTTGCAATAGAACGTAACACTGCACCAAGTTAAGATTCATTAAGATTGAACGACTGCAAGCCTTTGCTGAGAACCAGTTCTGCTTCTTGAGAACAGATGTTACAGTCAACTTCAGCCTGTACAAACAAAATGAAAGCCAAAACAGAATGAGGATGTCAAACTATCCTTACGAAAACTCCGAACAGACAAACACCATTCGAAGATTGAAATTATGTATCTGCACAATGTATGGCAAATGAGAAGCAACTTGAGTCATAAACTAGTGAAAACTAACCTTGGAATTAGCTCGCAGAACCTCCTTGATAATATTTTCATTTCTGGCGCCACTTGGATGTAGTGCCCTCTCCATATGCGAAGATTTGTTGTCATGTTTATAAGTGAAACGACAAGGTAGAGAAATCAGAACATTTTCTTATTATGAAAAACTTGGTTACAAAATCTGTATTCCCTTAGGCTAAATAGGAAGATAACTAAAAACATATTTGCTAGCATTAACTCAAAATAATATCTTTCCTAACTATTATATTTCCTAACCATATAAACAATATATACAAAAAATATTGTTATCTTGCTTTATTGTGTGGTATCAATCGTTTAGGCTTACAAAATTTCAGTGCAATTGCAGTGCTTTAATGTTTATTCTGTTTCAATTGCTTCCGGTTGAGGTGAATAATTATGCAAGTTGATTTATTTGGTTTGTATGAATTGTTTATGGCTTAACGAAATAAAAAGGTTTACAGGATGAATTGATTAGTCCAATTCGATTCCGGATAAGAGAAACTAAGTTAATTCTGATCTTAGTTAGAGTTATCAAAGTGGAGGTTTCGGTTATTCAAGTCTAATCGAATGCCTTAACAAGAAATACTAGTTAACTAACCTAGTACTTGTCTTGTTTAAAAGTTAAAAGGTCTAAGTTATATGGATAATTAGAACCTGATGAGAAAAATAGAGTTATCTTTATTTTGGTCTTATCGAACAAAGCGGTTATATTTGTACAATCGGTTTAGCAAAGGGACTAAAGTGCTTAGTTTTTTTTTGGTTTGCTAAACCATTAGGGAAAATTGCTTCGGGCAATTGTTTCCTTGGTAACATATCAAAAAAAATTACTTTGTAATTTCGGTTTTGATATTGGTTATCAAAAATGGTGTGTGGAACCCTCGTGCTTATCTCTATAGGTTGAAAGTCTATTGATATTTGTAAGATCCTTTCGGTTTGTCCTTTATTTTTTCGTTTCTTTGTCATTTTGTGACAAAAAGGGGGAGAAATATATGGAGTAAACAAGTGATACTGGTATTGATTTTATATTGATTGGTATCACTAAGGGAAAGAACATTGGTACTTAAACGTTTATCTAACGAAAGAGTAAAAGCATGGACTAAGGGGGAGTAACATTTCATTACAAAGGGAATAACAAAGACATGCGGATTGAAAATCTACCCATCTCACCTTTAGGGGGAGTATTAGCTTTGTTATTATAATGTCAACAGCGGCATTTAAGGATTGAATGTATACAGATTATTGTGTTGTTGAATTCAAGAATCAAGCGTATGTGTAATGAATTCTTGTAATTTTTTTATCTATATGATGTAAGAGTTTTGTCACTAAAATTGACAAAGAGGGAGATTGTTAGAGCATAGCTCGGTTGAACCCACCAAGCGTTGGTATGTCAAGTTTGGTTGTCATATTTTAGTGAATCAAAACTCATTTTAAGAGTCGCTTGATTATGTACTAGAGTCAACTTCGTATAGGTTAGCTTGAAAGTATTAAGATATGAGACAATACAAGTATTGCGAAGACTTGAAGAAGTGAAGAAGTAAGAAGCTACAACGACAACATCATTCTTCCACTTGAGGTTAGTGATATTTGACTTGAACTGTTTAATTCCCTAACGTATCTTTCAAGTCGTGCATATTGAAAACAAAACTGCGAAGCATGAACACTCTAGATAGACATAGTATTAAGGAATACAATACGAGGTTTATTGCTTAACCATTAAACTTTGTAGATAAGACATCGACATAATCGTTTGAATGCTATTGTGATTATGTATGGGTATGAGGTGAGGATTTCATCCTAGGAAACAATGTTTTACATGTGTTTTAAGGAAGTAAATTCATGAACTTGTTTTGTGAATCGAAAAGGAAATCAACAGGCATTATTGGTATTGTTATTCATTGCATATCTTATGAACTACCAATATGTGTGATTAGTATAACCGCTCATGACTTATTTATGTTCTTGGTAAAACTACTCACAAAGGCTTGACTTTTGTATTGGTATGACTTTTATTAGTGAAACCGATCTTAAGTAATCACCTGAGATGGTATGATCGATTTTGTGATTTTGTGTATGACCAACTCTGGGTAATGGGGAACCGATCCTAGTAAGAGGTGCAACACATCACAAAGGGGAATCGATCCTTGTATGAGGTGCAGCAAGTTTGTAGCAGAAAGGGGAACCGATCCTATGGACATGTGCAACACGTTTTTAGGCAAATGGGAACCGATCCTATGGACATGTGCAACACATACAAGTTAGATACCATATATATGTGGGGAACCGATCCTAGTACCTAGTCAACCGGATTTTGGAAAGCTAGTGTGACTATGCACAGTACTCACATGGAGGTAGAACCTAAACTTGTTTTGGTAGAACCGTGAAACCCATGATTTGTGATTGAGTGTTCTTGATCAATCACATAGTTCTTGAAAGTCAGATAAACCAATTCTAAACTTGTTTGGAAGTGTGGAAAATCGGTTTCAAGGTTGTAAGTATGAAAGAGGACTTACAAACTAAGGATGTCGACATACTTTGAACATGTGCAGTAACGCTTATCTTTTATTGTTCAAAGTTATTCCTTAATAGCTAAAGGAAGAAAATCCCGGATCGAAAAATAAATAAGTTAAGAATCTTTTATTTAAGGTTTTTAATTTTATTTTAGGAAAATGAGAATTAGTAATGTGTTTACTAGTGAGAAATTTTCCAAAGAGATTTTCGGTCAATATTTTGGACAGAGCATTTCCAGGAATTATGGAAACCGAATTTGGAATATATTGCGTATCTTGAGAATATTTTCGGTTTTGGAAATTCCTTGGTGTCCAAACTTCCTTGTCTATAAATACTTGAAGTTTGCATTTCGGGCAAACTAATCCTTCGTGATAGCAAACTTCCTCGGTTGTGTTGTTACTGGTGAAGCCGCCTATTCGGAGAGGGAGTAACCTAATTATGAGAAATCTCTTACGGCCGCTCAGTTTAAAGTCTTCTCTGGGATTGAGAAGCTCTATTAGTACCGTTGGTGGGAAACTACATAATTGCGGTTTATCTTTTGTTTTCGATTGACTAACGGTGGTTGAACTTTGATTGCACCTAGTTTGTTTATGCTTGAGAATCTTCTCTTCTGATATAAGATTCACTCAAACTAGATTGAAGTTTCGAAAGGGATCTTTAGACTGTTTGTAGATCTAAAGACGATCTTGTGATAATCCATTGTTAACAGACTCCGTTCTGTGCGTGATTGATCACAAGAGATTCAAGTTGTTGTGCGCAGGTGTTTATTGAAGATCAAAGAAGACTTTGAAGATTTCTGATTTGGGTTTATAATCTTTGGTGTGCACAATACTTGTTTCGGTAAAAGAGGATCCAACTATAATCGGTTTATCCTTGTGGTAGATTAGATTGATTAGTTGTGTAGATCGGCATCAATACAATTCTTTGTGATTAAAAGTATTGATTGCAAAATCTTAACAATTACCTTGTGTAGTTGATAATAAGATAGATCTAAGAACCTGACAAAGGAGTTTATTGAGATAAACAGAAGTGCCTTTGTCGAACTCATATCACTTGGTTTAAAAGAGTTGATACCAAACAGATTTGTTGTTCCTTTACTATTTGGAATACGAACCAAAGGAATTGTTCCAAGTACGTGACTTATTACAGGTCGGAGGCGTAGGAATACAGACGGAACTAGGTGAACTATAGGTTTAGTTGCTTGGTCTCAACTATACGAAGTTAGGTTTGATTTTGTATAGCGGCTTAATCCTAAGTGTATTCAATTCTGGAAAAGGTCCCGGGGTTTTTCTGCATTTGCGGTTTCCTCGTTAACAAAATCTTGCTGTGTCATTTACTTTTATTTTTCGCAATTATAATTTTTGTTATTATAATTTAAAGTAAATTACACAAACGTTAATTCCTATTTACTTGATAGTAATCCTATTGTGTTTGGTTAAGTCCGAACCTCTTATCAAGTAAACATACTTCATTGTTGTATTGTCTCGATCTCGTATCCATAGACGATCACACGAAGTGTGAACCGATTAGTTGTAATGTCTCGACTCAGTCCATAGACAATCACTTTCGGAGAAAGGACTTATTGGTGGAAAAGTTTTAGCTTGAGGTATATTTGGGTACCCTCTCCTTTTCAAGATGTCATCACAACTGGTAGGAAATCTTCTTCGAGATTTTGAGGTCGTAGTGAACAACTTGGGATTGCAACAAGGAATCTTGATTTTCTGAAAAACGAACTGAAGAAAGCAACTGATGAGCTCGTCCATATTCAATCTCTGGTTACTGTCCGTGTTTAATGTTTTTCAATCATGTTATCTAAGAGTTGTTTATTTTTTCTATGAAAACTTCTTATGAGAATTTTATTCTTGTGTTTTTTAAGAAGAATAACTAGAGTTTGGAATTGCCATTATTGTGATTACACATAGCTATTTCCAACGATTTTCATCTTCAATGTTTTTTGATTTATTTGTTTAAATTCTAATGTTTATCTGGAAGGTGATTTTGCAGTATTAATCTTTATGGTTTTATATGTTGCAATTTGTTATGGCATATGTGTGTTTGCGTCCGTGAACTATGCTTGTCCCATACGTGGTCAAAATTTAAGTCTTTCATATGTCGATATGCAAGTAGTGATGAAAGATTGAATGAACTTTTCATAAACAAAAGTTAAGCCTTTATGTCATATGCAAATATTGATGGAAGAAAGGATGAACTTTTGCTTACAAAGATTAAGTCTATTGTATATCATTGTGCAAATAGTGATGAAAGATAGAATGAATCTTTGTTTATTCCACAGTATTGATCTTCCCTGATCCACATTTTTATGTATATACTGTGCGGCTCCGTAAGTTCTCTTATGTTGGGCATTTCTGATTGAATTAATCATGGGTTCTCTTGTGGTTAATTTAATTGAGTTTTTGGATACAAATTCATATTCTTATGTGATTTGTTATTATCCAAAGAAATCCTTATTTTCTTGTGAAAGTAAGGTCGCTCTTGTTGTTCTTTCGGGAATGACATTTTATGGGGGAGAGTTCTTAATTGAACTTGTGCCTAATTGCCAAATCTTTGTAGGGAGTGCGGCTGTGGAATATTATAGGGGTTATCTTGTATCTTTATAAACTCCTTGATGAATGCATTTAGTTTCGGATATATGATTGCATCTAAAAAGTTGATATGTACTTTCTTTTGGTCATGAAGTGTCTCTATGGAAATTTCATTAGGATCCCACTAGTTTTCGTACCTTTGCCAATTTTATTGACAAAAAGGGGGAGAATTAATGTGTAGTTCACACTACAAATACATATGGTTTTCGGATCATTATGGAAGGGGGGGTGGTTTTCATGTGAGATGAAGTATTGACTAAGGGGGAGTGATACATATCACCATAGTATTGTTGTCAAAGTTGTGATACAATTGAACTTTGATGTTGTGTAATAATACTATGACACTGTGTAACAATGATTGAGAGCTTTTGTTTTCTCATTATTATGGCTACGGATCTTCAACAACGATGATGCTGATTTGAATATCTTTGGAATCATTGGAGTACTTGGAAGTGATGAAGATTTCGAGTAATGTTGAAGAACCAAGGAGATCATGCATGTGGAAGAGAAGCTGCAAAGTTTATTTATTTTATATTCCATATGTATTGATAGTTTTATCACTAAAATTTACAAAGGGGGAGATTGTTAGAGCACTGCTCGGTCAAACTCGCAAGCGTTGCTATCTCAAGCTTGTTTGTCAAGTTTAGTTGCCAAAACTATAAGTCTTGATTTCTAGTCTACTTATAGCTAAGTCTCGGACTAGGATAGAAAGTGTAGTTGAGCTCTAGACTCCACGGCGTTCATCTTACAAAGACGAAGAACAACTCAAGGAACTGGTGGATCTTCATCAACTAAAAGGTATGTAGAGACTTGAACTTATCTATCACTCAAAAGTCTATCTACTCTATCTCCTATCTTGAGACAAAAGTCGTATTGCTATATAGACTTCAATTATACACATTTGTTATTTCGAGCCGAGTTTATCTCGCTTATCTATTTATCGAAATATGTGTTGGTAAGCTTTCGTTTTGGCCAAGTTCATCTTTACAAGTGACGAAAGTCATGTTGATTATTTCAATATCTTGAAAATCGCTTTGATGAAAAATTGTGTGTGAATAACCTCTATTTAACATCCTCTAAGAATGTTTCAATGATTGAAATGAGAGTTTAGAATATATAACCTTGAATGGATATAAACATTGTAATGTGAACTCATACTTGTGTAATTCCAAAATCCCTGAACCAAAGTATGCATACTTTGCTACTCAGGATAACCGGAACTAAAGTCCGCGTACTGTCGGAAGTTTACATCCCGTGAATTTCTGCTGGAGTTTGTAAACTGAAAACAAACTCAATCCGAGTACTTAAGTATGCGTACCGGTATGCATACTTGAGTGGGTTATTTTCTTAAAACGGTTTATTCGTGAACTAAGACATATATAAACTAAGGAATCCATATTTCCAAACCGTGGCTATAATGATCATGAACCGATTCGAGTGAATCAAAATCGTTTTTGCTTCGATTATGTCTTATATACTTCTATGAGATCTAAGCAATTGAACAACTCTTTAACTAGTTCTTTGAGTCATTTGAACTAGTTATGGTGAAGATTAATAAGGTTAATATAAAAGTGCTCATATGGCTAACCATTTGGTTAACTACTGTTGAACCAACTAGGTGTACACGTTTAGGTACGGTTACACAAACCTAAATGAACGTGCATTTCATTTGTATATAACAAGCTAAGTTCGATCTAACGGTTGAAATATATTAACTTGAATCTAATCAGGTTTTCATCAAATGGTGAATATTGAATGCTTTGTTACCAAGGTAACTTAGATTGCAAACCCTGATTTGGAGACTATATAAAGGAGAACTCTAGCAACTGGGAAACCTAATCCCCACACCTCCTGTGTGATACTAGTTGTATAAGCTACAGTCGATTCTCCTTTAACCTTAGGTTTCTACCGAGATCCGTTAGGTTAACGACTTGAAGACTTCACTGGGATTGTGAAGCCAGCCCCAACTATTTTATTTGTAGTTGCGTGATCTGATCTTGCTGTTTCTATCGTAGTGAGTACAATTGTAAAATTGGCCCGAGATTAATTTCTACGATAGGCAAGATAGAAAAGTAGTCATAAACATCTTCGTCTCATCGTTTGTGATTCCACAATATCTTGTTTCGCTAGTCGATTAAGATTATTGTGAGGTGATTGATATTTCTAGGACGTTTTTCAGGAATAAAAGTCCGGTATATCAATTGGTTCCTGTTTACCTTGATTTATCAAAAGACGGAACAAAACTCGTAGGTATTTCAGTGGGAGACAGATTTATCTATTCCTGTAGACTTTTCTATGTGATACAGATTTGTTTATTAAAGTCTTCGACTTTGGGTCGTAGCAACTCTTAGTTGTGGGTGAGATCAGCTAAGGGAATCAAGTGTGTAGTATCCTGCTGGGATCAGAGACGTAAGGAGCGCAAATGTACCTTGGATAAGTGTTAGATTGATTAGGGTTCAACTACAGTCCAGACCGAAGTTAGTTTGTAGTAGGCTAGTGTTTGTAGCGGCTTAATACATTGTGTGTTCAATCTGGACTAGGTCCCGGGTTTTTCTGCATTTGCGGTTTCCTCGTTAACAAAACTTCTTGTGTCTGTGTTATTTCTTTTCCGCATTATATTTTGTTATATAATTGAAATATCACAGGTTGTGCGTTGAATTGATCAATTGGTAAATCCAAACTTTGGTTGTTGATTGAAATTGATTAATCCTTGAACATTGGTCTTTGGTACCGTTCAAGTTAATTTCTCTTGTTTTCAATTAGACTCGCAGATTGCTATTTGCTTGAGTAAGTTTTGAATCGAGAAATTGAGATATAACTCTTTGATATACTTTTCTTAAGATGGAGTCTGACTATCTAGTTGATTCTCTTAAAAGTATATTGGAGTTAGTCCATACAGATTGCTAAGTGAAATATTGGGTGAGGTTGTTGTACCCCCACTTTTTCAGCATTTTTCAGAAAGAAGATGAGGAATATGGAACAAGCCGAGAAGTTGAGTCTCAAACTGACAAAGTAGCTGGGTGTGATGCTGACCAAGCCAAGGTATGATCTCAGCTTACATTTGTTTTTGTTTTCAGTATGTGTGTACAAGGATGTACACCTTTATGACTTCTTCTGTATTTGTGTACATACTTGCACATTAGTGTTCAAATCTGTACACCATTGAAATTTCTCATAATTTATTTTGCATTTTTCAGTACTTCTATGCCAAAGACAAATGAAATTCCTGAAGATCAAGAAGACCAGGTGAACCTTGAAGACCAGAATGTGATAGATACCACTCAAACTGCTGAAATTGATGAAGCTACGATAATCGCAACTCAAGCCATATCTCAGCTGGACCCTAAAGGCATGTTTTCGGTTGAAGAAGATGTCCTTTTACTCACACAGGGAGAAGAGCCATAGAAAGAGCTTTATACATCAATTGATGACCTTCTAGATAACTTATCTGAAACTGTGTTCATAAAGCTTGAAAAAGGTTGTTACAAATCGGCACCAACTGAAGTGAAGGAAAAGATGGCAACCCTGATCTGCGAAGATTGTCCAAGGTTTTTATTATTGAGCCAAGAATAGCCAAAAGAAGAGTCGTCGCAAAAATCATTATCCAATGAAGATGTTCATACAACAAAATACTAGTGAATTTTTTAGCAGTCAAGAGGTAGAACAACAGAAGACACCAGTGAGGACAATAGCAGGGAAGATTAAGGAAGCAGAGATGTTGAGGACACAAGCGGCTGGCAAGTTGTCCAAGACACCACAAAAGAGAGTTACAAAGAAAAAGTTGGATCCTGAGTTCAGTGCCAAGGGTAAAACCAAACATGCGAGGATAAAAGCGGATCAAAATGGAAAGGGGATCAAAGAAGGACATGAAACAGGCTATCATGTGCCACTAAAGAGAAAGGAAAAGGAATATCATCCTCCCCATCCATTGCCAGATATTCGTCAATCCCCACTATACCAAGCCATGGAAACAGGAGAGGACAAAAGAAGGATACATAAGTTCTTTGACTATGCAAGCCTGAAGTAATTTCACAAAACAGTACCTCGCACTATCCACATGATTGAATCTTATAAAACAAGGTATGTGCACTATTATGTACACCATGTTGACATTTCCTTTAAGATTCTACATCTCTGTAGCTTGTGTACTAACAAGACTCCAAGATCCAATAGTCATCGAACATATTCTGATTGTGAGAGAAGTACTTCGTGAACTGATGTTCAACAAATATCTGGACCAAGAGGTATTGCAGTTCTACACCCATCGACGTAGAACAACGCTTTTCAGAGATAGCTTTCGTCATGAAGATGATAAAAAGTACTTGATCTGCGAAATAATGAGTCCTACTGCATGTGTAAGTTTCTTAAAACAAATCAAAAATGTCATATATAGATACTTTAATGTTGTGTATATAGTTGTACACCTAATGGACATGGCATGTTCTATGTGTTTGTAGATTTCTTTAGATGTGTAGGCCATTATCCAATATGATTGACACATGGTATGTTAAGTGTTTGCATAGATGGTTGATTATTAGATTTATTTAGGTGTATACATAGTTGTACACCTATATCATACGTCATGGATATACGGTCTATTTTCAGGCCTAAAATGTTTAATTTGTTATTTTCTGTAGTAGTCTACATGCTTGATAGTTTTCTGGTCTGATTAAGGTGAACCTAATTCATTTTATTTTATTGATTGCAGTACTATGTCAAGTATAGTATCCTGAGAGAGGTACAAAATCTTGTGGTAGATTTTGTACGGGACTTGCCTGAAAATCTGGAAGTTCTTGTGATCCCCGTCAATCACTCTACATATCATATTATGAGGGTAGGACAACACTGGTCTCTTTTGAAGTTTTATTTCGAAGCTCTTGAATGGAAATGGTATAACTCCCTGCATTTATAAAATGAGGAGGACTACAAAAAAGATGCACAACGAATGACAGATATGGTGCAACTGGAACTCAACAAGAAGAGAGTGTTAAAGGGTCATCCACCTATAGAAGAGCACGAAATAAACGTCATGCCATGCCCTGCATAAGGAATCAAACCGGACTTCCTCCTATACACTTGTTACTTTATGAAAATAAAGAGTATCGAAAGAGATCAGAAGACGGCCGAAGACATTTGTCAGAAAATGAGATCAAAACTGGTGGCCAAGATGCTGAAAAAAGTCGGAAGTTATGAAAAAGTGTGGGATATAGCATAGGATGACGAGCACAAGGCGTGGCGTATGAGTAAAGGATTGCAACCATTAAAGAGGAAGAGGAGTTTTTAAGCTTCATATACAAGATCACTTTCTGAATTGCTTCTAAATATTTTTTATCTTCAGACAACTTTTCAAATTTCTGTTTTCAACTATCTGTTTATGACTTATCACTACTATAAAAACCTTGAATTAATCTTTTTATTAATTTTAATATTGATGTTTTGAAAGTAAACTTGTGTCAGTACTAAGGTGTATATTACAGGTTAGGAAATATTAAGGTGTACTTGATTGTGCACAGTTACTGATAGAGCAGAAAATTATCACAATAATGGTATAGGAAGGTGTACTTAATGGCACACATGTACTGACCGATTTTATACTTATCCAGGCTTGTAGAACTGAAAACATAAAATTGAAACACTAAACATAGCAAATTAAAGTAATTATACAGAACTGAAAACATCGAATATTACTAAACAAAATAAACTAGTAGCATCTATTGTACAACAAGGTGTACATAATGGTACACATTTAAAATTGACAGGTTAGAAAACTGAGGTGCAAAAGAAGGTGTACATAATGGTACACAAGTCCTTACACTAATTATCCACGCCTAGAAAAATAGAAAACACGTTACCAAAAGTAAAAACCAGGGTGCATAGAATCTTTTGAAAAAAATCAAACATCGTAAAAATCATCAAGGAAGGGGGAAGGTAGCTCTGTTGTGGTGACCAAGGGTGAAGCACTTTGTGCACATCATAGGCCTATTTTGCTTCTCCCAAGCATTCTTGATATGTTGTGTTCTTCGTCTACCAGGTGGAGGAACATGAATAGGATCAATAACTCTATCACTAGGATCATATGCCTGCGGCTTGTCATAATTGGGGATGGGAAAGATTATCTCCTGGTATATCCTGTTGTACCATTCAGTGGTGAAGTATGGCTCAACAAATGAATAGATGTCCTCCCTCGTAGCTTCAATGGTAGCACAAGCATGTGCACAAGGAAAACCATTAACTCGCCACTTGTGATATGTACAAGTTTTCTGCAATAGTTCTACAGAATAAGACCGGGGAGACGCGACTTCATACAATCTTTCCATGGACTCAGTAACAGTCCAAGTACGACCAATGTCAATGTTTTACTTTAGTAAATCCTCATATATGGGAGTGAGCCTAGTGCTGAAATTTTCTAGACCTTCTACCCTTCTCTCAGAATCCTTCTTCATAACCTTCAAACTAACATAATAAGAACACAAAACATAAAATCAAAAAATGATAAAGAAGGAATACAGATAAAACATGTGTACACCAATGTATACATTAAGGAAATACATGTGTACAACAATGTACACACAGTTGCAGAATCACAGATAAAACATGTGTACTAGTATGTACACATCAAACAAATCCATGTGTATAACAATGTAGACAGATAAACATGTGTACAAGGGAAGATGTACACATCAAAAAAAAAAATGAAACATTAAACATAAATATCACCGTATCGCATCGAGAAGAGCAAAAGCAGACAACTTTTTGAAATCAAGAATCCAGTTGTTGAAGGACTCGGAAAGAATTAAAGAGTGAGCACTATATCTGCATACAAGGAAAAATGCATTTTCCCATTTCTCCTTTGGAATAGTCCTGATATAATTAGCAACATGGCCACATCCAATTGCATGCATGCCCCGCAAAGCTCCTTTAAAGTTAGCTGATATGTAAAAGTAAGCATCTTTATAAAACAAATCAATAACGGTCTTCGAATTCGCATCACCTGATCCAATAGGGAGGTTGCACTTGATGTGGTAAAAAAAAATAGCTGTGATATGAATCAGAAAATACTTTTGGAATGCACTGCAAAAGTCCTTCTCCACGATCACTAAGTAAAATAATCGAACGACGATCCACCACTTGTTTAAGATTCTCCAGAAACCAAAACCAGTTTTCTTTGTTTTAAGCAGAAACAAGAGCAAAATAAAATGGGTAAAAACCATTGTTTCCATTGATACATGTTGCAACCATCAAAGCACCGCTGAATCTACCAGTAAGGAAAGTAGCGTCCAAGTAAATCATGGGCCTTAGATACCTATAGCTATGCTTGTAAGCACCGAAATAAATGAAAATCCTCCGAAATCTTCTGGTTTCATGATCAACTTAAAAATTAACAAAGCTATCAGGATTAGTTTGCTCAATGGCTTTGACATACCAAGTTAAATCGCTATACAACTTCTCGTCATCACCAAACTATTCTTCAAATATGGCTTCTTTCCCTCTACGAGCATGGTGATACTTAATATTGGACCCATAAGTCTTCTTAAAATGTGACATGATCTGTTTGGGTTTTAAACTAAGACCCCCCTGTATATTGTCAGCGATCAAATGCTTGACTAACTTGGTTGTCACCACAGGACTCTTCAACCTCAAAACAATACCACAACTACAAAAAAAAAGCTGCAATAAGTAATGTGCACCACAAGGTACACCTAATAAGATCTCAAAACCAACACCACATATGCAAAAAGAAGACACGTACCAAGCAAGAATATGTAATTTACACCACTATGTGCACCTAAAAAGCCTACAACAAGTAATTTGAACTACAATGTACACCTAAAAAAAGTCTAGATATATAAGGTGCACAACTATGTCCACCACTGTGGACATACACATAAAAAGCCTAAAAATAAATAACGTGGATCAAAAAAACAAGAATTAGTTATGTGGACTAATATGAAAACCACTAACCTATGAATAACATTAGAATCTTTCAGCACGAACCGAGAAATGTCACCATTCACAGGCCCAAAGTGAATCCTTCAATAACAACCATTTTATTCGCACTTTGCAATAAAACGAGTCTTGTCATTTTTAAGAATAACAATCTTGTAACCAGTAGCCATCTTGTACTTATCAACAGCAAGTCTAACATCTTTAACACCACCCATAAATTCTCTACCAACTTTGTCAAAAACATAAATCCATTCATCAGAAATCAGAGCCTTGGCCTTGTCTGCATCATCATCTACCACCCTTACAAGCTTAGGACTTTCGGTTACACAAGAATTTGCAGTACTAGAACCAGAACTAGTGTTACAACCAGACTTAGAACAAGAAGTATGATTCCGAATCACGTCAACATTCAAATAGAAATCTCATTCTTAATAACAATAACAAGAGCAATTAAATCTCGTTGAATTTTGTTTCTGATATTTAGTTTTTTTTGAGTTTATGAGTTGATGATATGAATACGATCTATTACATCTTATTGTTTGTATGTTCTTCATTTGATTTTTGTTATATTTTAGCTTTTGATTTTCGTTAAACGATTTTGATTACTGTTTTTTGATTTTTAATTTTTTGGTGTTATGAATCTTGATATGAAATCGAACTGATATTAGATCGTAGGCTTCTGATTTATTCAATTATGTGTTCTAGTAAGATTCTGAAGCTTATATCTTCGATTAATCGATGGAGTATTTGATTTAAGTTTACTGTTATTTGATTTTTGGCTTCGATTAAATGTGTACTTTCTTGTACATTGTTTACGTTTTAGGTTATTCAAATCTGAAATTGTGATTTAAAGCTTCAAATGTTTATTATTATTTCTTTTGTAATATGTAGGGGTATCAAATATTTCTGAGAAGGTTATTCATGCTGTTTTGAATCATGGTGAGCATTCTGCTGCTTTTCCTGTTAATACTTTGACAACCGTAGATGATATGAAGCATTTTGCATGTAAGGAATGAAGGTCTTTGTCTCTTGGGAGTATACGTTTCAGCTGTATGGATAATGATCAAGTAGTTTTTGTACAAGGTGATATACAACTGTAAGGTTTAATTGCTCTTGTTATTGTTATTAAGAATGGGATTTCTATTTGAATGTTGACGTGATTTGGAATCATACTTCTTGTTCTAAGTCTAGTTGTAGCACTAGTTCTGGTTCCAGTACTGCAAATTCTTGTGTAACCTAAAGTCCAAAGATTGTAAGGGTGGTAGATAATGATGCAGACAAGGCCAAGGCTCTGATTTCTGATGAATGGATTTATGTTTTTGACAAAGTTGATAGAGAATTTATGGGTGGTGTTAAAGCTGTTAGACTTGTTGTTGATAAGTACAAGATGGCTACTGGTTACAAGATTGCTATTCTTAAAAATGACAAGACTCGTTTTACTGCAAATTGCGAATAAAATGGTTGTTGTTGGAGGATTCACTTTGGGCCTGTGAATGGTGACATTTCTCGGTTCGTGCTGAAAGATTCTAATGTTATTCACAGGTTAGTGGTGTTCATATTAGTTCACATTACTAATTTTTGTTTTTGTGATCCACGTTACTTATTTTAGGCTTTTTATGTGTATTTCCACAGTGTTGGACATAGTTGTGCACCTTATATATGTAGCCTTTTTTTAGGTGTGCATTGTAGTTCAAATTACTTGTTGTAGGCTTTTTAGTTGCACATAGTGGTGTAAATTACATATTCTTGCTTGGTCCGTGTCTTGTTTTTGTATATGTGGTGTTGGTTTTGAGATCTTATTAGGTGTACATTGTGGTGCACATTACTTATTGCAGCTTTTTTTTAATAGTTGTGGTGTTGGTTTGAGGTTGGAGATTCCTACGGTGACAACCAAGTTAGTCAAGCATTTGATCGCTGACAATATACAGGGGGATCCTAGTTTAAAACCCAAACAGATCATGTCACATTTTAAGAAGACTTATGGGTCCAATATTAAGTATCACCATGCTCGTAGAGGGAAAGAAGCCGTATTTGAAGAACAGTTTGGTGATGACGAGAAGTCGTATAGCGATTTAACTTGGTATGTCAAAGCCATTGAGCAAACTAATCCTGATAGCTTTGTTAATTTTTAAGTTGATCATGCAACCAGAAGATTTAAGAGGATTTTCATTTATTTCGGTGCTTGCAAGTATAGCTATATGTATCTCAGGCCCATGATTTACTTGGACGCTACTTTCCTTACTGGTAGATTCAGCGGTGCTTTGATGGCTGCAACATGTATCAATGAAAACAATGGTTTTTACCCATTTTCTTTTTCTCTTGTTTCTGCTTAAAACAAAGAAAACTGGTTTTGGTTTCTGGAAAATCTTAAACAAGTGGTGGATCGTCGTCCGATTGTTTTTCTTAGTGATCGTGGAGAAGGATTTTTGCAGGGCATTCCAAAAGTATTTCCTGATTCATATCACAGCTATTGCTTTTACCACATCAAGTGCAATCTCTCTATTGGATCAGGTGATGCGAATTAGAAGGCCGTTATTGATTTGTTTTATAAAGATGCTTACTCTTACACATCAGCTAACTTTAAAGGAGCTTTGCGGGACATGCATGCAATTGGATGTGGACATGTTGCTAATTATATCAGGACTATTCCAAAGGAGAAATGGGAAAATGCATTTTTTCCTGTATGCAGATATAATGCTCACTCTTCAACTCTTTCTGAGTCCTTCAACAACTGGATTCTTGATTTCAAAAAGTTGTCTTCTTTTGCTCTTCTCGATGCGATACGGTGAGTTTTATGTTTAATGTTTCATTCATTTTTTTTTTGATGTGTACATCTTCCCTTGTACACATGTTTATCTGTTTACATTGTTGTACACATGGATTTGCTTGATGTGTACATACTAGTACACATGTTTTATATGTGATTCTACAACTGTGTGTACATTGTTGTACACATGTATTTCCTTAATGTGTACATTGTTGTACACATGTTTTATCTGTATTCCTTCTAGATCATTTTTTGATTTTATGTTTTGTGTTTTCATTATGTTAGTTTGAAGGTTATGAAGAAGAATTCTGAGAGAAGGGTAAAAGGTCTAGAAAATTTCAACACTAGGCTCACTCCCATATATGAGGTTTTACTAAAGTAAAACATCGACATTGGTCGTACTTGGACTGTTACTTAGTCCATGGAAAGATTGTATGAAGTCGCGTCTTCCCGGTCTCATTCTGTAGATCTATTGCAGAAAATATGTACATGTCACAAGTAGCGAGTTAATGGTTTTCCTTGTGCACATGCTTGTGCTACCATTCAAGCTACGAGGTAGGACATCTATTCATTTTTTGAGCCATACTTCACCATTGAATGGTACAACAGAACATACCAGGAGATAATCTTTCCCATCCCCAATTATGACAAGCCGCAGGCTTATGATCCTAGTGATAAGGTTATTGTTCCTATTCATGTTCCTCTACCTGGTAGATGAAGGACACAACGTATCAAGAATGCTTGGGAACAAATGAATACATGTCACTTGGTATGGCCCATCATTCTTTTGCTTTGGTCATGTATACCATCAATTCTTCTTCTTTCTTTGTTTCTAGCACTCTCTTCTTCTTCTCATTCTTCTTCCTTATCTTTTCTTCGTAATTATGAACATCCTTTTCGCTGCAATCTCTCGCATCCTTCAAATCTCCTTTTATTTCGCCTATTCCACTTGGCATTGGAAATCGAATTGCTTGATGGAAAGTTGACGCAACTCCTTTTATTCCGTACACCCAAGGCCAGCCTATGAGCGCATTGTAAGGTAAATCTACATTTACCATATAAACGGTAACTTCAGTCTCCAATTCTCCCGTGAAGATTTTCACAACCAATTCTCCTTTTGGTCTTGACGCAACTTCATTGGATCCATATATATTGTAAGTGGATGGCATGATATCAGAGTCTTTGTACCTTATGGTCTTGAATGCAAGATAAAAGCGAATATCTACTAAACTCCATGTGTCCACCAATATCCTGTCCATCGCCCAAGTCTTCCTATCTTTAGTTGGATCATCCTCCCATCGTGAGTGTATTCCAAAGGTTAATGTTATAACCAACGGGTCTGTATGCGAAGCTCCTCCTTCGGGTGCATCTAGAGATGAAAACGAGATTGCCCTCTTTTGCCACTCCTCTAATGGTCCTTTATTCGCAACACTAAATATGTCGTTCCCGTCGAAATCTCTCTTGTATACTCTCCTTAACACGTTATCATGAAATTTTTTAATGTTCTTTGCAGAATGTATTATGGAATTGTAGTTCAATATTTGCGCCCTTCTTTCTATTTCAATACGATATACTAGTGCAGCTTGTTGGTTTTGATTAGTTTCACAATTTGGAGGTGGGGGTGGTAGTGCTTGGTTTTCTAAGAAATTGGCTAACTTTCCCTGTTGTATCAGACGAAGTATAATTCTTCGGACATTTCTACAATCATTAGTATTGTGCCCGTGGAAATGATGATATCTGCAAAACTCGTGACTCCTTCTTCCTGGTGGTGGCTCCATCCCCATATTTAGAGGGATACGAATTTCTTCGGTTAACACAATTGCTTCCCATACTTTCTCTACAGTAGTATTAAGTCTGGGATTTTCACATCTTCGAACATTGGTGCATTTGGCTTTCGTTCTCCATATCTTTGATTTTGGTTATTTCTTCGCTGATCTCCTGAGTTATTGCCTCGTTGTTCATATTTTCTTTGTAGATCGATCCATTCTTGGTCTCCGCTTGACACAACCACTAGCTTAGGTTGAGGATTTGCATTTGAAGGTTCTCCCCTTTCGTATTTCAAGTCACTCTCCACTACATGTGCCATTCGTGGTAAAAGACATGAAGCTTCTTCTTTTGACGAAATTTGTGCCTCATTAACTTCCCTTTGCTTCTCCTCCAGTGCTATGTACTCTTCTTGATACTCCTTCAACTTATTCATTCCTAGCAAGTTTCGAATTATGAATATTTGAGCATGTAGGAGATCAGTTGGGATAGGGTATTCACGAAAGAAAAAATAAAATTATTCTCGTCTACTCTTCCAGCGAGTTCACTACAAACAGTCCTCCATCTCGTCACCAAACTTCGTAGACTTTCGCTAGGTTTTCGCCTTAAGTTGAACAAGGTTTCGATTCTCGGCCTCAACATATTATTGCTTATATAGGTTGTCAGAAATATCCTCTGCAAATCTCTGAATGAAGAAATTGACTCTTCTTGCAATCCATCAAACCAAGCCAACGCCTCTCCTGTCAGACTTGCTGGAAAGTATTTGCACATTACTACATCATTTCTCCCCCACTGTATCAACGAGAGAGTGTACTGCTTCAAGTGTTGCACATAATTTTTTTTTACGTTGAATATGCTTCCGAAGGTTGGCAATACACATCTCGCAGGAATCCTAGCGTGCCATATTTCATAAGTGAATGGAGATTTATCATCCTCTTCTATTGCTTATGCTAATTGCACCCGTCCTCCTCTTCGTGAATTATTTATCAGCGTCCTCATGTCTCGCAATTTGCTCAAAACTGCTTGATTCAAATTTCCTCTGCCCTCCTCGGGTACATATCTTCTTTCTTCTTCGCGTCTTCTTTCTTCCTCGTGTCTTCTTTCGTCTTCGCGTCTTCTTTCTTCTTCGCGTGTTCTTTCGTCTTCGCGTCTTTTTTCTTCTTCGAATCTTTTCCTATGATCCTCCCATATAGTTTCTTCCAACTCTCTTCTCAATTCTCTTTCTCCGTTATTCCCTCTTCGGCATCTTCTCCTTCGATCTCTCATTTCCTCATCCTCAGTTGTTTCGAGCATATCGTCCCTCAAGCGTAAATGCCTCCTTGCTGATGAGCTCGTTCTCGTCCTTGAGTCTGAATCTCCAACTCGTGAGTCATTGATTGTCCTTTTTTCGTTGAGCTTACGATTTTCTTGCATTAAAGTGACATTGTCCTTCAAGTCTCGTTCGCTGCTCCACCAGATCTCTCTCCCTTTCTTTTTCCTGACGAAGTGTATCTCTCAACTGTTCCAATGTCATGTTTTATTCATCAACATTTTCGTCCCTTCCTTCATGAACTTGCTCTTCTCCCACAATAGTTTCAGTATCAGTAGTATGGAATGATCCTTCTTGAAAGTTGTTTCCGTTGGGATCACCGTTCTGTTGCTGAATCAGACCACGCCTTCCTCCTGCAGATGAAGTTTCTCCTATGTCCATATTCCTGTTCTTCTTGCTTCTAGACATTTTCTTTTTCTTGCTGATATTATGTGCTTTGCTCGGTTTGGTACTCTTGCCATTAAACAACTTCAACCGATGCTTACAAATCAACTCTTAACTCACTGAATTTTTTATGATCCTCCACTGATGAAATAAGGTTAACTTTGCTATGAACCCTAGAATGAATTTTTATTTTGAAAATTAAAATAAAATTCTCAAGACAACACAAAGACTATGCTATTTTCAGATCTCGAACATGAATGAAATTCTAAGACTTATGAAACCATATTTTGTATTCAAGCAACAAAAACTCAAGAACAACTCCAATTCCTTTTCTAGATCTCGGGTGAGAGTAAACTTTCAACCCAACTCCTTGTTTCCGGACGCCCAAATGTAACTGCAGGAAATCCAACAGCACACCCAAATGATAATTAACCTTGTTCTAAGACATATTCACGAGATTGAAATCAAGGTTCTTCTTATTATTATTTCAATGATGATGATGATGATAATACAAGTATAGAAACTCTCAAAAAACCTAATAAACCTTCTCACATCATAATCTATCAGATTACAAAATTTCCAACCCCTTTTTACAATGATCTAAGGTCTCTATTTATAGGAAAACTGAATAGTGGAGTATGGCTCATTTTTACTTCGCAGAGAGTCACACAATTCATGTGACTCTTCTTTTTACTTCGCCTGATTCATTTTCAATAAAGTTTTTCCCTCTCTTTCGCCAATAACCCCGGTAACTTGTCGGTACAGTTGTCTTAGTTTCTTGTTCAACAATTTATCTTCGTCCACTATTTGCTTTTTACTTCGCTTCGCCCTCTCTCTTTTGTTAACTGATTATTCATCTGATCATCTTCATCTCGCTCATTAGTTACCTCGAGACATTCTTTCTTATTATGTATCTCGCAGATCTGTCTTGACGAAGGACTTTTCTTATTTCGCGGATCCAATTTTCATAAAAGTAACTCTGACATCTGATTTGACTTATCACTGACATTTTATCCTCGAAGACGGTTAAAAGATCTCTGACAAGATTTTATTCGTCTATTTCGTGTCATCTCGTTCGACCACGTGGCGAGTAGGTTTTCTGTACCTACACACTCCTTAGGATTATGATACTAGTTTCATCATCTTACTTATAAACCATCAAATTTTCCTTAGAAATAGAGATTGTCGCCGACTTAACTACGTGATTCCTACGGTTGATTTAACTTTGTGTATATAGCTGAATAATTCGACAAAAAATAGGTTTTCACATTATGCTATCTAATAATGACACAAATCCTAGATAAATGTAGCCGTTGAGATTGGGACTTGGGATTGATTTCATTTTTTTCCTCTTTGTGATCGACAACCTCATCACTGACCTCTATCTTCAGTTTAACAAAGTTACTTACGATGACTTCAATTTGATACTAGTAGCATATACGGAATTCAATTCGGTGGATACGACTATGGCATCGATATATGAAAAGTCGTGGGATACAATGTGTGAATATCCATGCATGCATGCACGCATGCTTTTCCAATACACTGATAACTAGAGAATTGCACAGGGCAGAATTTTAAAGGACGTCATTTATAAACTTTTCATGCCTTTTTCTGTGTATATGCGAGAGCAGGAAAAAAAAAAAGTATCCTCAGAGCACGCGCAGCACTGAGATCAACAAGCAGAAAACTGATTACTAGCGCTCGATATATCTGGTGAATAGAGAGGGAAGACCAAAATGCTAATTGATCAATAGGAAGAAAAGTAAAGAAGTACAGCAATGACATCTTCTTCAAAGAAAGATGGTAATGAAAAAATAGATAGTTTGGTTGATAAAGTGTTCTCTTGGTCTCTTCATGATATTTTCAATCATGATCTTTAAAAAGATAAGGTACTCATTGATCTTTACTATAGTGTTTTCTTTTGCTTACATTTGTATGTTTGGGTTCATGGCCAAGAAGTTATTTCGCACGTTTTTTCCTTCACTGGGATTTTTATGTTCAGTTCAACTTCGACATTTTGGCAGGTAAACAAATTTCCAAAGACATTCTCATCAGTGAACCAATATTATGATTCATACCGTTATCCTCTTCTTGAAGAGACACATGCTGATTTGTTGTCAAATATGATGAATTTGTGTAAGGCACTGAGAAACATAAAGATTATAAACCACCCAGTAACTTCATGTACATTATGTTATTATCGGGTGAAAATAGAAATCTGACAAGGACGTATACAAACCTCAGGCTTCTGATATAATTGCTTTCTCAGATGTGAGGCCTGAACATGTCAAGGACTTTGTTCGAGTGTCATATATTCCTTCTATGATTTTAGGTGTTGATGAGGAGATGCCTTATTTGGTAGAAGTTCTTACTTCAAAACCCATCATAGTAGAAGATGAAAAAGGTGAAGAGAACCTGATTAATGATCCCCTTTTTGCTGTATTTCTTATTATTAGGAGATATTGTATATTCTTAACCGGAACCAATTGAATCAAACACACATCCATACACACATAATGGAATAAAACATCAATTTACCGAAATTTTGTTAAGCAAAAGCAATAAAGATATACTCAATAAAATCAGGCCTTTCTTAAATAGGAAAACAATTAACTAACAAGATTGTTACCTCAAATTTCGCATCCTCTTCTCCAATATGTTTGCATCTTCTTCCAGGGAGAATTGATATCGAAATATCATTATATTGTCATCCTTATGCAAAACAAAAGAATAACAACAACCAACCTTTACCAGAGAAAGGTTGAAAACCGGTTTTTAACTATTGCAAGCAAAAGTTGAAAACCCCGAAACACATATGCTTTTATGCTAAACCAAAACCGATTCAACATATTGTGACTTTTTCACATATTGTTTCTATCAGAACCCCTCATGATCCTTTGATAAATCCTACCAACATGGGCTATAACTTAATCCTCCATCTTTTAGGGAATTGAATTGCGAAACCAACGCAAAAAGAATGAGGTCATTCCGAGTTCGGACGAAGAAGTTATGGGCAAAACAGTTTTACTCTCCTTCTTATGCACCTATCACTAGGATCGGTACCCTACATTGCACCTATCACAAGGATCGGTTCCCAAGAGTTACTTGTGACGGATCACAACATTAAACTGTTTTTGACAACTTTTGCATACGATGTCCGAATTCGGTGATTTTTGGCTCGTTTCAACCGTAAAAACAAGAGCAACACATATATGATCAGTAGATATCAACATCATAAACTCAAAATTACCGTTTCTATCAAAACCTCAAATATAGATAGAGAAAGTATGAGTATAGAAGAAAAGGAATCTCCCTAAAGATGTTAATTAGTCATATAATAATCGAGAGATCATGTGATCAGTTTGACATGCTTCCTCACCATTCATAAGATTGAACACAAAGGTGAGCATGCACAATTCAACACAACTAGGTTGTGTTGAGTTGATCCTTGTCTTTTTCGTCACGAGTGACTAAGACAGAATCATCATTCTTGACCTCTTGCTTGGTTTGTTTTATATTGTCCCATCTCTTGTTTTTCTTCTTTGACTTGTGATGAACAGTGTCATTATCACAACGTCCACTAGTACAAGAGATTTTAGACATGATGTTTTTCTTTAGTCTTTCAAGAAAACTCTTGTAATTATTGTCACCAACAATTAACAGCTGAGAGTTATTCTTGTGACTAACTTTTGGTCCCTTCTTGGCTATGGAGGACTTCGGGACCCATTTAGAGTTGGGTTTCGCAGGAGCAGCTTTCTCCTTCATACCATTAGGACAATTGTCCTTTTGAATACTTTGCGAAACAACTTTTCTCTAATTTGGAATATCAGATCTTGTCTTTGCATTTGCAAAGTCATCTCTTTTTCTATAATAGGGTCTTTTATGAGATGGACTTGACGAGCGATATGCAAAATTTGAACTATCATTATAATAATTCTTTTGCCTAAACTTAGGACAATATCGATCTGAGTTCCTTTGGGGAGAAATCTTAGCCAATTCTTTTGATACAAAAGAAAGTGCATCTTGCATCTTACGAACTTTGCATCCCCATTGCAAGTGCCCTTTATTACCACAAAAATAACAATGCTTAGTATAAACATACGAAGTATGAGTTTTAGTGTTACCTTTTTGTGGATCCTCTTGCATTGGAGCTCGACGAGTTTTCTTCTTCTTCTTCTTCTTATCCTTGTTCAACGTTGTTGCTTTATTTACATTAGTAGAAGTGCTTTCTTTGATTGCTGTTGGTTGAACACAATTCTTAGGCTTGACTGGCTTTACTTCTTTACAAGAAATAGTATCATTTTTTTCAACAGTGGAAGCCTCTTGTTGAGAAGAATTAGTATCTTTAACAAATTTTACCTCTTTGTTAATATTTGAAGCATCTATTCCCTTATAGCCCAATCCTCGTGTATCACGATGATTTCTACTTTCTTCTAACATTGAGGTTAAATTGTTTGAGCTAGCATTGAACTTTTTAAGGTCCAAATTTTCTTTTTTCAACACCTTGATTTTCTCAAGAGCACTAACTAGATCAGCCTCAGGGCGTTTTTCTCGGGAGAGATATTCACCTTCTTTCTCTTCAAAACTCTTTTATTGAGAGTTAATCCTTGCATCATAATCAACAAGTTTCTCTTCCAAGAAATGTACTTTTTCAAGAGTAGCATCAAGATCTATCTCTAAAAGCTCCGCTCGAGAAAGACTAGCACATACTTTGTCTTTAAGACTCTGTATTTGTTGTGAAAATTTTTCTTTCAGCAAGTTATGCTCTTCATCGAGATTTTGAAACTTTAAGGTTAAATCTCGTTCTCTTTCAAGTGCTGAAAGAAGTTCATTAGAACAAATAAGAAATTGTTTGCTTAATTCCTTTAGTTCAGATGTTTTTACACTTGATCTTTCATCAGAAATCTCAAGCATAGAACTCAGAAAATTCTCGTTATCAAAAAGACATTTTTCAGAGTCTGAATCATTGATTTCGAATACAGGGCTTAACTTAGTCTCGTCTAGAGAACATTCAGACTTATTTTCAGAAGAGCAAGTAGAACTTGATGAAGAAGCTCCTTTTAAGCATTTCTTAAAATCAAAACTTTCAACGTCTTGCGATACGTTAACTGAGTCTTTCTTTAGTTTTCGCTCGCTCTTAACTTTACTTTGACTCATATCTTATAGGTTGAATCGCATCAAACACAGATTGTTAGATCTTTTCGTGTTTGCCTGCCTGATACCAATTGAAAAGGAGAGGGTACCCAAATATACCTCAAGCTAAAACTTTTCCACCTATAAGTCCTTTATACGAAAGTGATTGTCTATTGACTGAGTCGAGACAATACAACTAATCGGTTCAAACTTCGTGTGATCGTCTATGGATACGAGATCGAGACAATACAACAACGAAGTATGTTTACTTGATAAGGGGTTCGGACTTAACCAAACACAATAGGATTACTATCAAGTAAATAGGAATTAACGTTTGTGTAATTTACTTTAAATTATAATAACAACAATTATAATTTCGGAAAATAAAAGTAAATGACATAGAAAGATTTTGTTAACGAGAAAACCGCAAATGCAGAAAAACCCCAGGACCTTGTCAATAATTGAATACTCTCAGGATTAAGCCGCTATACAAAATCAAACCTAACTTCGTATAGTTGAGACCAAGCAACTAAGCATATAGTTCACCTAGTTCCGTCTATATTCCCATGCCTCCGACCTGTAATAAGTCACGTACTTGGAACAATTCCTTTGGTTCGTATTCCAAACAGTAAAGGAATAACAAATCTGTTTGGTATCAACTCTTTTCAACCAAGTGATATGAGTTCGATAAAGGCTCTTCTGCTTATCTCAATAAACTCCTTTGTCAGGTTCTTAGATCTATCTTATTATCAACTACACAAGGTAATTGTTAAGATTTTGCAATCAATACTTTTAATCACAAAGAATTGTATTGATGCCGATCTACACAACTAATCAATCTAATCTACCACAAAGATAAACCGATTATAGTTGGATCCTCTTTTACCGAAAAAAGTATTGTGCACACCAAAGATTATAAACCCAAATCAGAAATCTTCAAAGTCTTCTTTGTCTTCAAATCTTATTTGATCTTCAATAAACACCTGCGCACAACAAACTTACTTCTCTGGCAGAGTTTCGATCGATTTTTGGACCTGATTTATTGAGATTCAATTCCTGAAACTTAATGGGTAGACGTGATATGATCATAGAAAGCTGTTATGGGTGTCTGTTTGGATTAGAATTGGCTGTAATCATCGCATGGAGCAAAACAGAGTTACACACATTTTCACGGGATAACATGAATTACAGTGAGTTCGATGCGTGTAATGCACGAGTTTGGAGTGTGTTGGATCGTAATGGATATAAATAAGGAGATTTGACTTCTAAAAACGCATGGAGGAGCTAAATAGAGAAAGAAAATCATGATTATTCCCGTACCATGAATAAAAGATATTGTGAATATTTTGGAATTAATGGAGGAGATTCAACGCCTATTTTTGGTATAAATAGAGTCCCTGGGAGACTTAGAAGGGTGTCGAGAGTTTGGGGAAGTTTTGGAGGCTACGGAGCGAAGAAATCACGAGTTGCAGGAAAAGTTTTCTGCTGCTGCAACTCAAGAACACTAAGAACAAAAGCCTGTAAAGGAAAGTCGTTGCAAACTGTCGCTTAATTGCGACA
>JAJJMB010017752.1:718697-757814 GCA_023531105.1 Papaver atlanticum | reverse complement strand
CCTTTCCAGCGACTGTGGAACAGTGTTTACAGCACTTATCTTTTATCATTCATTTTGTGGCGATTTTTGTGCGTCGCAAAATCCTGTTTTACACCATTTTCTCTTTATTTCATCTTTGTAAACCATTTTGAGCCTAAATAAATATTTTGAGAGAACGTTTACTATGATGAGCTAAACCCCAACATTGGGGCGATGGAGGAAGCCTTATTTCACACTTGGGTAATTATATTTAATTCTTTTCATGACTTTTGCACTAATTTTAATTGAAATTATGATTTGAATTAATTAGTTGTCATTTGATTAGATGGGTCATGCTTAGCTTAGGTGATTTGATATCCCATGCTTAACATTTACATCTAATATTTTGAGAATCTATCTTGGAAAAAATAAGAGTCACTTTATTTTATATTTTTATTAAGCTATAATTGTTAAAAGAATTATTATTTGAACCTTAAGAAATGAATTTGGTGGAATCCTAAGCCCTAATACCTCTCGCCCACTTTGTTAATATTTTTGTATATAATTTTTATTAAATTTAAAACTCGAATCTTCACAAGTCTTAGAGTTCGAATCATATTTACTACAACTTCAAAATCACATCAATGATCATTGTTTTGTAAAGGAAAAAAATATATAACAACAACTACTTTCTCAAGACACAAAGGCTTCTTGCGAATTATGAGCATCCTTCCATATTACAAGAAGGATGCTACATTGAGCAGTCATGTTGTATTTTGATGAGCATTTTGCTCATCAAGAATATTGACTTCTTTTCTCTTTCCTTCATGAAGATTTTCAGAAAAATCACTAGGATTAGTTGAAAGAGATTTAACCAGAGGGGAACAAGGAATACCTGAACCTGCTGTTTTCCCTGCCTTTTTGATGCTCCGTTTGAGTCTGTTTATGCTTATCTTGAGCTCCGAGACTCGATTATTGATATGAATGAAATCTGGAGCAGACACCTCGGGTTCACAGTCTTTTTCAGAGAGAGAAAGGGAATTTGACTTTTCTTTCTTTCTCTTATGCCTTTTTCTCTTCTCAGAGTAATTTAAAGAGTAAGTTGCCCACCTGACATTCTTCCTTCTACAATTGTAGGCATTTTTTGTCTTAAAATCATAATCTAGAAATGACTCATCACAACATTTCTCTTGATTGCATACATTTCCTTTTACTCCAGCAATATGAGAGATAGGTTTAATTACTTCTTTAGACATCCATGCACGAATGTTGTGAAGTTTCTCATTCCTCAGTCTAAAACGACATCTTCGCTCAAGATGCCCATTTCCGCAATAATAGCAGTTAAAGGAGACTGTTCTCATGCGAGTAAAATTTGAAGGAGTACAATCCTTGTTCCTAAGATCGTCGACTGCTGGAAAAAAAAATTCACATGAAGAGTTGTCATTAGCATGAAAAAAATTGATCTTACAAGTACTTGGAGCGTTTATTCCCTTATAGCCCAGATCACGTGTATAACGATGTTCTTTACATGCTCCACGCATAGAAGATAATTTTGTAAAGCTAAAATTGAATCTTTTCAGATTCTCTTCCAGTGATTTTACTTTACTAAGGGAAGCAGCGAGATTAGTCTCCAAGGATTTTTCTATGGTGAGGAGACTGAGTTCTCTGTCATTAAAACATTTTTGTTGAGAGTCATATCTTGCTTCAGATTCTGCAAGTCTTTCTTTCAACACAAAGAGATTTCGAAGGAGATTATCACATTCGGACCTTTTTGAGCGTAAATCTTCTTCTCGATCTTTAGGGTAGATTGTAAAAGTTTATATCCAAAATCATAACCTTTAAAGAGTTTTCTCATCTTTCTGTTTTCTTGACAGAGAGGTTCCAAATATTTCCTCAAGCAAGCTGTTGACTTCTGTTCTTTCAAAGCATGGTCAAAGAGCTTGATATATTTAGAGACTTCCTCATCAATAGTTTGTCCTTCTTATGAATCACTATCATCTGAAAGATCATCCAACTGTTCATCAAGACACTTTTCCCAGTTAAAGGCAGATTCACACACAGAGGCAGAACCAGGAGATTTCTTAGATGTCTCAGGATTTTGAATCATCTAAGGGGAACTCTGATTTGGTGTTACATTATAAGAGAGATTACTATCCATAGAGTCAGATCGCTAAAAACACAGACTTATGAGGTCTTCAACCATGTTTGCCTGCTCTGATACCAATTGAAAAAGTGGGGGTACGACAACCTCACCCAATATTTCGCTTAGCAATCTGTATGGACTAACTCCAATATACTTTTAAGAGAATCAACTAGAAAGTCAGACTCAATCTTAAGAAAAGTATATCAAAGAGTTATATCTCAATTTCTCGATTCAAAACTTACTCAAGCAAATAGCAATCTACGAGTCTAATTGAATACAAGAGAAATTAACTTGAACGGTACCAAAGACCAATGTTCAAGGATCAATCAATTTCAATCAACAACCAAAGGTTGGATTTACCAATTGATCGATTCAACGCAAAACCTGTGATATTTCAATTATATAACAAAATATAATGCGGAAAAGAAATAACACAGACACCATAAGTTTTGTTAACGAGGAAACCGCAAATGCATAAAACCCCCGGGACCTAGTCCAGATTGAATACACACTGTATTAAGCCGCTACAGACACTAGCGTATTACAAACTAACTTCGGCCTGGACTTTAGTTGAACCCCAATCAATCTCACACTGATCCAAGGTAAAGTTGCGCTCCTTACGTCTCTGATCCCAGCAGGATACTACGCACTTGATTCCCTTTGCTGATCTCACCCATAACTAAGAGTTGCTATGACCCAAAGTCGAAGACTTTAATAAACAAATCTGTATCACACAGAAAAGTCTACAGGAATAGATAAAACTGTCTCCCACTGAAATACCTATGAGTTTTGTTCCGTCTTTTGATAAATCAAGGTGAACATGAACCAATTGATATACCGGACTTATATTCCCGAAGAACAGCCTAGAAATATCAATCACCTCACAATAATCTTAATCGATTAGCGAAACAAGATATTGTGGAATCAAAAACAATGAGACAAAGATGTTTGTGACTACTTTTCTATCTTGCCTATCGGAGAAATTAATCTCGAGCAAATTTTATAATTGTACTTAATACGATAGAAACAGCAAGATCAGATCACGCAACTACAGAGAAAATAGTTGGGTCTGGCTTCACAATCCCAATGAAGTCTTCAAGTCGTTAACCTACAGGGTCTTGGTAGAAACCTAAGGTTAAAGGAGAATCGACTCTATCTTATACAACTAGTATCACACAGGAGGTGTTGGGATTAGGTTTCCCAGTTGCTAGAGTTCTCCTTTATATAGTCTCCAAATCAGGGTTTGAAATCTAAGTTACCTTGCTAACAAAGCATTCAATAGTCACCGTTAGATGAAAACATGATTAGATTCAAACTAATATCTTACAACCGTTAGATCGAACTTAGCTTGTTATACACAAATGAAATGCACGTTCATTTAGGTTTGTGTAACCGTACCTAAACGTGCACACCTAGTTGGTTCAACAGTAGTTAACCAAATGGTTTTCCATATGAGCACTTTCATATTAACCTTATTCATCTTCACCATAACTAGTTCAAATAACTCAAAAGAACTAGTTAGAGAGTTGTTTAATTGCTTAGATCTCATAGAAGTATATAAGACACAATCGAAGCAAAAACGATTTTGATTCACTCGAATCGATTCATGAACATTATAGCCACGGTTTGCAAATATGGATTCCTTAGTTTATATATGTCTTAGTTCACGAATAAACCGTTTTTAGAAAATAACCCACTCAAGTATGCATACCGGTACGCATACTTAAGTACCCGGATTGAGTTTGTTTTCATTTCACAAACTCCAGCAGAAATTCAAGGGATCTGAACTTCCGGCAGTACACGTACAGGTACGCGGACTTTAGTTCCGGTTATCCTGAGCAGCAAAGTACGCATACTTTAGTTCAAGGATTTTGGACTTACACAAGTATGAGTTCACATACAATGTTTACATCCATTCACTAATATATTTTAAACTCTCATTTAAATCATTGAAACATTTTTAGAGGATACTAAATAGAGGTTATTCACACACTATTTTTCATCAAAGTGATTTTCAAGATATTGAAGTAATCAACATGACTTTCGTCACTTGTAAAGATGAACTTGGCCAAAGAGAAAGCTCACTAACACATATTTCGAAATAGATAAGCGAGACTAAAAAGGCGAGGGTACCCAAATATGCCTCAAGCTAAAAAAAATCAACCTATAAGTCCTTTCTCCAAAAGTGATTGTCTATGGACTGAGTCGAGACAATACAAAAAATCGGTTCACACTTTGTGTGATCGTCTATGGCTACGAGATCGATACAATACAACAACGAAGTATGTTTACTTGATAAGAGGTTCGGACTTAACCAAACACAATAGGATTGATATCAAGTAAATAGGAATAACGTTTGTTTAATTCACTTTAAATTATAATAACAACAATTATAATTGCGGAAAATAAAAGTAAATGACACAGAAAGATTTTGTTAACGAGGAAACCGCAAATGCAGGAAAACCCCGGGACCTTGTCCAGAATTGAATACTCTCAGGATTAAGCCGCTATACAAAATCAAACCTAACTTCGTATAGTTGAGACCAAGCAACTAAACCTATAGTTCACCTAGTTCAGTCTGTATTCCCACGCCTCCGACCTATAATAAGTCACGTACTTGGAACAATTCCTTTGGTTCGTATTCCAAACAGTAAAGGAATAACAAATATGTTTGGTATCAACTCTCTTCAACCAAGTTATATGAGTTTGACAAAGGCTCTTCTGTTTATCTTAAATAAACTCCTTCGTCAGGTTCTTAGATCTATCTTATTATCAACTACACAAGGTAATTGTTAAGATTTTGCAATCAATACTTTTAATCACAAAGAATTGCATTGATGCCAATCTACACAACTAATCAATCTAATCTACCACAAGGATAAACCGATTATAGTCGGATCCTCTTTTACCGAAACAAGTATTGTGCACACCAAAGATTATAAATCCAAATCATAAATCTTCAAAGTCTTCTTTGTCTTAAAATCTTCTTTGATCTTCAATAAACACCTGCGCACAACAACTTCAATCTCTTGTGATCAATCACGCACAGAACGGAGTCTGGATTATAACAAGATCGTCTTTAGATCTACAAACAGTCTAAAGATCCCTGTCGAAACTTCGATCTAGTTTGAGTGAATCTTATATAAGAAGAAAAGATTCTCAAGCATAAACAAACTAGGTGCAATCAAAGTTCAACCATCGTTAGTCAATCAAATCAATCGAAAACACAAGATAAACCGCAATTATCTAGTTTTTCACCAACGGTACTAATAGAGCTTCTCAATCCCAAAGAAGACTTTAAACTGAGCGGCCGTAAGAGATTTCGCCTAATTAGGTTACTCTCCTCTCCGAATAGGCGGCTACACCAGTAACAACACAACGGAGGAAGTTTGCTGTCACGAAGGATTAGTTTGCTAGAAATGAAAAAGTATTTATTGACAAGGAAGTTTGGAACACCAAGGAATTTCCAAAACCGAAAATATTCTCAAGATATGCAATATATTCCAAATTCGGTTTCCATAATTCCTGGAAATGCTCTGTCCAAAAAATTTGACCGAAAATCTCTTTGGAAAATATCTAACTAGTAAATGCACATTACTAATTCTCATTTTCCTAAAATAAAATTAAAAACCTTAAATAAAAGATTCTTAACTTATTTATTTTTCGATCCGAGATTTTCTTCCTTTAGCTATTAAGGAATAACTTTGAACAATAAAAGATAAGAATTACTGCACGTGTTCAAAGTATGTCGACATCCTTACTTTGTAAGTCCTCTTTCATACTTACAACCTTGAAACCGATTTGCCACACTTCCAAACAAGTTTAGAATTGGTTCATTTAACTTTCAAGAACTATGTGATTGATCAAGAACACTCAATCACAAATCATGGGTTTAACGGTTCTACCAAAACAAGTTTCGGTTCTATCTCCATGTGAGTACTGTGCATAGTCACACTAGATTTCCGAAAATTCGGTTGACTAGGTACTAGGATCGGTTCCCCACATATATATGGTGTCTAACTTGTATGTGTTGCACATGTCCATAGGATCGGTTCCCCTTTCTGCTACAAACTTGCTGCACCTCATACAATGATCGATTCCCCTTTGTGATGTGTTGCACCTCTTACTAGGATCGGTTCCCATTTACCCAGAGTTGGTCATACAAAATAAAAAAATCGATCATACCATCTCAGGTGATTACTTAAGATCAATTTCACTAATAAAAGTCATACCAATACAAAAGTCAGGCCTTTGTGAATAGTTTTACCAAGAACACAAACAAGTCATGAGCGGTTATACTAATCACACATATTGGTAGTTAATAAGATATTGAATGAATAATAATACCAATAATGCCTGGCGATTTCCTTTTCGATTCACAAAACAAGTTCATGAATTTACTTCCTAAAAACACATGTAGAACATTGTTTCCTAGGATGAAATCCTCACCTCATACCCATACATAATCACAATAACATTCAAACGATTATGTCGATGTCTTATATACAAAGTTCAAAAGATAAGCGTTATACTTCGTATTGTATTCCTTTATACTATGTCTAAATAGAGTATAGTCATTCATGCTTCACAGTTATGTTTTCAATATGCACGACTTGAAAGATACGTTAGGGAATGAAAAAGTTCAAGTCAAATATCACTAACCTCAATTGGAAGGATGATGTTGCCGTTGTAGCTCCTTACTTCTTCACATCTTCAAGTCTTCACGTAATACTTGTAATGTCTCATATCCTAATACTTTCAAGCTAACCTATACGAAGTTGACTCTAGTACATAATCAAGCGACTCTTAAAATTAGTTTTGATTCACTAAAATATGACAACCAAACTTGACATACCAACGCTTGGTGGGTTCAACCGAGCTATGCTCTAATAGAGATAAACTCGGCTCGAAATAGCAAATGTGTATAATCGAAGTCTATATAGCAATACGACTTTTGTCTCAAGATAGGAGATAGAGTAGATATACTTTTGAGTGATAGATAAGTTCAAGTCTCCACATACTTTTTATTCGATGAAGTTCCACCAATTCCTTGATTAGTTATTCGTCTTTGTATGATGAACGCCATGGAGTCTAGAGCTCAACTACACTTTCTATCCTAGTCCGAGACTTAGCTATAAGTAGACTAGAAATCAAGACTTATAGTTTTGGCAACTAAACTTGACAAACAAGCTTGAGATAGCAACGCTTGCGAGTTCGACCAAGCAATGCTCTAGCAAATGAAATTATATAAGATTGCATTATGTACGAAATTGTTAAGGGTGTACAAAATTGTACACAAGTGTATGAATTATATATACAATTTTTAGCACTAGTGTAAAAGTATGTAGACATACATAAAATAAAAAGAAATGTAAGCTTGGATCATCGTACCTCGGCTTGTTAGCAGTTTGATGCTCAACTCATTTTTCATAATCACTTCCATTATTTTCTTCATTTTCCTCACTAGTTTTTGATGAAGGAGTGCTAAAAGAAGCAAGTTTTAAGTAAAGGCATGAGTTTCAGCACAATGGTGTACAACAATGCACACATATAGAGAAGATGAAAAGCAATGACTGACTATTTTTAAGAAAAAAATATTGTTATACCTTAGCATATTAGTAGTCTTGCCGTCATCTCCAACAGTCTTACCGCCATCCCCAGCATCAGCATCCTTGTCCTCCATCTCAACATCACCATCCTTATCCTCTTCATCATCATCCTTGTGCTCCTCCTCCTACTCCTCAACCTCCTCCTCTTCAACCTCAGCCTCAACCTCCTTATCCTCCTCAGTTTCAAGCCGTATTTCCTTTGCAAATTTAAAGATTTCCTCCAAAGTGTAATTACAAAAATAATTCACTTCTCTTTCTGTCAAATTTATCACACCAACTTCATTAACTTTTAGGCTTTTGTCTTCAATGAAAGTAAGAAGCCTTTCTTTCCTATCCTGAATTTCAGTAAGCTCCTCATGCAACTCCTTTATTTGCATATCTAATATGCGCATCTTTTCCTTCACTGCATCTATGCTATTTTCTTGTTTCAACTTCCGGTACTCATCTAAAAGAAATCGTTCTTGATCACCGTAAGCCTTTACCCATCCTGGTTGCATCTGAAAATATGCCAAAGTATCAATATTTATCACAGGTGTACAATGTTTTACACATATGTTAAAAGTGTACATTGTTGTACACATGACATAAAATTCAAATCTATCACCAATTTTTTACAATCCTGTACACATTATTAAAGTTATTTGAGATACCTTTTTCATGGCATCATTCAGGTCTTTCTCGATTGTATTACTGGCGTCGTTGATGATCCACCTGAGAAGCCTTGGCACACCTTCAGCATTGGCCGGCCGCATGCTTTTGTTGTGTTCAGCAAACCAATACTGCATTAACAAATAGGTGAATATAAATGTAATAAAAAGCGACAAACACAATGAACAGAATTATTTAAAATGGTGAATGGATATATCAGGTGTGCACATGTAAACTCACCAACAGATAATCACACAACCATTAAATTTAAGTGGTGAATGAATATGTTTCTTAATGTTTCCCATCAGATACTCATGTATATGAACTGGCCAGCAAGTTTTCTTCATCCAATCCAAAGACTCAAAAAAGTGTGCCTACTTGTTCTTGCTAATCATACTTTCGTTATCCTGGGTAAAAAAGACCGTGATGCATAGTACATGGTAAACAACACCACTAAGTCTTTAGCATTTTTTTCAATCTCTAATTGCGACTTTGGTTTTTCCCTCATGATACGTAAGATTTCATTCTCCACATCTAATTTTCCCAACTCATTTGGTTTCCTTAGACTCAATCTGTTTATCACCGCATCGTTTTTTTTTAGCTTCAGTTTTTCCATCTTCTCCTTTTTCAAGTTTTATTACCACCATCTCTAGCCCAAAAATTAGAAACAAATCTTCAGGTTCACTCTTTACTGCCACTCTTTTATTTTTCTTGGGAGTATCAAACATGAAATAATGTTCCCTTGTGTCACAATGTTCATGTCGATACTGTCTCACAACTTTCATGATTGACTTCAGGTTCTTAGTCCATATATCGTCTCTCTTTTTACTAGGATATTTCTCATCTTTCTGATCTGCTTTTTTGTGGACAGAGATATCAATAACATGCCAGAATGGTCCTTCCTTTTGCTTCTCTAATTGATAATCGGTGAACCATACTTTTCCTCCTCTTTTTGTTTCATCTTCCTCAAACTTTTTATTCACAGAGTCACTGATTGGATGGAAACTTGATCTATAAGGTTTGTTGGTATCTACGAAAATGAACCAAGAAGAATAATACATTATACTCATAACTATAAAACAATCATATCATTGTACACACAAATAGGACCATATCATGCAGGTGTATAGCTGTGTACACTCCTACAGAGAACTAACAAAAGCAACATTTATTCCCAAACAACATGTCATAAATCAATGTTGGTGTACAAATCTTTACGATCAAAAATAGCTTCAAAACACACACATCAGACCATATGAAGATGAAATTGTATGAGGGTGCACAGATGTGTACACCAGAACCACAAATGATGGGATAACATGTTGAAAACACACAAGCATCAGGCCAAATAAAGATGAAATTGCATTCTGGTGCACAGATGTGTACACCGGAACCACAAGTGATGGGATAACATGTTGAAAATACACACAACAAGCTAAATAAAGGTGAAATTGCATGAGGGTGTACTCATATGTACACCCTCACCACAAGTAATGAAAAAACATGTTGAAAACACACACATCAAACCAAATAAAGGTGAAATAGCATGAGAGTGTACTCATATGTACACCGGTACCACAAGTAATGAAAAAACATGTTGAAAACACACACCAAGCAATATGAAAATGAAATTTCATGACACTAGTGGAAAATCAAAAAAAAATAGTCTGCCAGAAAAAGCCTTACAATCACTAAAACCGACTGTGTCTGGGAGCCCTAAATCTATAGTCTTAGAAACAGAAACGACTTCCATAAACAGACATCAATAATTGCTGATAGAAACAGACGTTTATATTGAACATATTTCACACAAAAAGAAAATCAAATTGATCCCGCTAAATCAAAAGCTATTCAACTGAATCTAAAAACAAAAGCTGAATCGCCATTAAATTAATTTTTACTTCAAAAATGTATTAACAAAAAAATAAGATTGATAATAACTTAAAACTGAATTGTATTAAAAAGTGCCAACAGTTTACAACTTTAAGCATCTAAAATACGTAAGTTCCAAATCTCATAACTTCAAATGCTAAAGTTTATATTTTTATTGCAAGATTAACTACCAGAAAGCTTCAGTATGGAGTTGAAGGCAAGACTTCAACTTCTAAGCCTCCGTTTACTAAAGACATAGGAGAAGGGATCAACGTTGAAAGCTACCTTCAATTGCAAGCAGGAACAGAAAACAGGTTTCAAGTTTAACGAGAAAGTATATGATAAATCAAGGAATGTCAAATGTGACAGCCAACACAGAGGAAATGCCATAATGACCAATAGTTTGGCAGGAAATCAAAATCATTGTCTGGATAAAAGGGTGTGTCGTAGTTTAGCAGAAAACAAGCAATCATCTTTCAGTTGGCTGTAGAATTACATATATTAGATTGAACAAAACACCTTAGTGAAAGAACAAAAGAAAATTAAAAAAAAGAAGAAGAGAGAGAGCATTACCCACAAAAATAAAAATTTAATGATATTAGAAGGGGAAAACGAATGGATGCTGCAGATAACTCTTTTGAATGTCCACCTAGAAGATTGAATGTCCACGTAGAACAAGAAGCCTGCTTCCCACTTGACTTGCAAAGGCATTACAAAATTTAGGAGCAACGGGTAGAAGTGTTGAAATGCTTACCGGGATGTAACCCGATATTGCAGGTAGAGCTTCCTGAGCGTTGTTGTCAAACAGCTGATCAGATACTTGATGAATTTGGAGTTTCAGTTTCAACAATGTCATTGATTTAAGATCAAGCACCTGCAATACTAACCCATTATTTCACCTTTCTGCATCTCAAAATGTTATTGGAACCTGAAAAGAAAGATAACATGTTAGGCAACATTACAAAATAATGATAAAAACATGAGTCAAGAATCCAAAGAACTCCTACAATCATGAGTGGTTTTTAGACAATTATAAGTTGTCATAGATGTTCAGATAAAATAAGAAATCAAGTTGCATTCGATTCTATGCATAAGTTTTCATAGCTCCACTGTTATGAACGCTAACAAAAAAATTAAAGAAGAGAGGTCAAACCTTATTAATAGAACCATCAACAATCGAGTATTAAGCTGAATATAGCTATTTTTACTTATTGGGAAGTGAAATATCGTAGTTCTTAGCTGACCCCTTGTTATTTTGTAGCACCTCTATGCAAATCATTGGGATGAATGTAGCAACCTCTTATTCTACTTGCTGGATTGAACCATCAGAAGTTTGTATCTAGCCAAATATAAGACTTCATAGCCCAAGGATCAGACATTTTAAAGAAAACCAGTATCAATAAGATACTAAATAAAAATAGTACTACAATACACTAACACGGAGACAAAAGGAGAAAGGACATAGTAAGAATCATGTCAAGAGGCCGATCAAAAAAAAAGAATCATGATTTGAAATTGTAGGATTAAATGACAAGATAGTAGGTCATGAATTTTATCATCGTTTCAATTGGTTTCCAAAATGAGGTGATCCCTTCTAAGACTAAAACCTCAACCAAACTGAATGCATTACTTTGACATGGAGAAGATATAAGAAGTAGATACATAAAGTTCTACCCGGTGACAACTGGAGTATTGTCATCAATTGCTCATATATAACGCAAACCCCTAAAACACAGGAAAAACAACTTAACGAACCTTATCGTGTATTAAAATGTATATACATGATGCATAAGATATAATCACTAGTCATATTATGAGGATTGATGTGTCCATCAGTTAGCAAGCAACAACAGTGAAATTTTTGAGATTACATAGCCATTCTTCTTATGCATTGAAGATAACTGAACGTTATTCATACTGTATACGTTTTGAACAGTACACAATCATAAAGTAATCTTTCAAGATTCTATTTTAAAGTTTCTGTAAATAAACAGTTCATATCTGAAATGCGCATTGCAGCGGCTTCACTATCCAAAATAATAAAATGACAACCTTCATTTCAGTTCTAAAGTTCTGAAACAGGAAGGGTCATTCTAAAGTATGTGTAAGTTTGTCATACACGGATAATCAACGGACTCCGCTTCATGTTATTAACATTACATCACGCTGACTTTCCAACTATAATGAAAAAGAAACTCTAAGAATATTGTACCCCTATCAAAACCATATGCACAAGAAATTTGCTTACAGCTATTTTATGAAAGATGAATTATACTGCAATAATGTATCAAGTATACCTTGACAATAGGGTACATTAATTAAATACCCCTAGAATATAAGGCGTTCACAAATACCCCTGTCCATTTTATTTAAATACCCATAAGGGGTATATTTTTAAGTGGATAATGAAAATGAACTAGTACTTTTTTGGATAATGAAAGTGAACTAGTATGTTCTTGACACGTGAAAACGTCAACCCAACCTCCTCCGGAGGTTGAATTGACTTAATATATATTTAGATGCGCCAAAAACTACACCCTAAAAACTTAAAATAGACCCTGCAGGGGTATTTGTGAAGTCCTTAGGGGTATTTGTGAAGACCCCTTAAAATGAGGGGTATTTATTCAATTTCCACTTGACAATATCGCTACCCTCACTTTACCCAAAGATGTCCTTGTCAAACTACTAATCCTAATAAATAGGTATCAATTCTTTCATCTAACAGTACTACTCATATACCATAACATTATTTCAATTGAAGTTGTATAATATGTCCAACTATGAAAATAATAGTTCTGATTCCCAGGAGTAATCCAATCCCACCAACGATTTCATACGAGCAAGTGGTAAAAAACATCGAGTTGAAATCCTTACCTCTCCTTTACCAAGCCGTGCTCCTGTCTTTGGATCAACGGCAACCGAACCAATAACTATCAAACCTACCTTGAGCTTCTCGTCAAGACCAATTGTCTTTCCATGCTTGGCTAACCCCAAGCTTCACCTGTAGTGCTAAGAGATAACATACCAGATTCCAGCACTGGGGAAAAACCTGTCCCCTGCCGTGGCCGTGGTGTCAACAGTTTCTTCTCACTTAATTAAACATCAAATAGACTACATACTCAGTTCAAATTCTTACCCGAAAATCCACATAATCAAGCTACATACATCAATTATCCACAGAAGTGTCAGAACAACACTAACCTGAGAGTGTTGGAAATCGAACCTTCTTCTGTGAAGAATCATCGACAAACAACCTCATTGCAAACATATCTAAACAATAAACAACCCATACATCTTTGGAATGTGTCAAGGCTGTAAGCAATATATCTTACCTAAAAATTAAGAAAACCCAATACTCAAAAGTCTAAACCAACCTTTATAAAAACAAGAAAAATGTCAAACGCAGACAAATCAACCGGAGGAAAGCTACAAAGAAAAAACCAATTAAGAGAACACTATTAACTTAGCAATACCATGAGAATCATGAAATTAATACCAATCAGGTAAACCCTTCTTTGTGAAGTTGCAGACGTTTTCCTCAACCTAAAAGACTCAAAAAAACAAAATAAACCATTAGTTAGGGTTAAAGATCAAAATAGAATTATAGGTATGTTCAAAATTAGATTTAGGGGTTTTGTCTCTTACACTACGAGAAGAGATCTTCTACCTATTTTAATGAGTTCTCTTGTCGGGAAAAATAGAAAAAGGAAACACCTTCTTGCAAATAATGAGAGAAGATTGAGAGAAATTAAAATCGTTAACAATACTAAAATTTTATCAAATTTATGAAGCAAGAATTAAATCGATATTACCCTGATGATTTCAGGAGAAAAACAACTAGATCTAGAGTTACAAAGTTTCCTTTTGATTTCTGCTGGAACATGGATTTTGAATTTGAGATAGAGGTTAGGATAAAGCTATGATTTCTAACAACGAGTTTCAATCTGTAAAATCAAAAACAACCTAGATTTTTATTATAGGGTTTCGTTGATTTTAAGTATGCGGAATGAATAAACTGTTCTTCAAATTAAACAGTTTATGGTGATGAAAGAAAAGATAGGGTCTGGTAATTTTGATGAAGGGGATCTCGGGTCCATGAGGTGCATCTGAAGAGTGAGAAATAGTTAATCTTATAAAAAAATCGTCTGGGAATCTGGGACCAAAAAAACTAGTTCCTTCAACGGGCTTAATTAGAATGCACGTGGCACACCATATTTACTGAACTACCCCCCGAATATTAAGTCTTCCTCGGGTGCTCTTTTTGTTTTTATCCCCAAAGCGTCTACCTTAATGCATAAAGAAAGCCATCAGAAGTCGTTTTTATAAGTCCTAAACAGACTTAAAAAGCTCATTTTCCACTGAGGGTGTACTCATATGTACACTGGTACCACACGTAATGAAAAAACAGGTTGAAAACACACACCAAGCAATATGAAGATGAAATAGCATCCAGGTGTATATATCTGTACACTGGTACCACAAGTAATGATACAAAAAAAAAGGGAACATATGAAGTAGCAGACTAGCAGTACTTTTTGTTGATTTCTTTGAAGTTTTTGATGTCTTCTTAGGTGGTGGTGATTTTGAAGTATCTTCTGCTTCAGTTGATGCTGAAACTGCTGTACTCTTTGAAGATCTTGATCTCTTCTTCATTGGTGGTGATTTTGAAGTATCTTCTGCTTCAGTTAATGTTGAAACTGCTATATTCTTTGAAGATCTTGATCTCGTCTTCGGTCCTAGTGATTTTGAACTTATTTCTTCAACTATTGTTGTTGTATCTTTCAATTGTTCTTGTGATTTCCCTTTCGCAACTGGTTTTTTCGCTATCACCATGATGTTACTACTACTGTATTCATCAATCATACAAAGATTTAAGGTTTGATTATGAAGCTTTAGGGTTTCGATTTTGGATATTAGGTTAAAGCTTTTCCCTGATACTCGTACTACTATTTCAGTTTATTTTTTGGAACAAACGTGTCGCTTCCACATTAACTGTGTCAGTTACAAAACAGTTTTTATTCACTGCACGTGTGCTTTATGAGACGCGTGCGAAGGATAGTAGCGTCTTTACACATTTTTAAATAAACTTTGGATTAATCCGTACCTAGTCGACTAGGTTTGGACTAAAACGTATTTTTGGAAGCGGTTTTGGACTAAACCGTTTTTTCCCCAAATTACATGGCTCCATGGAGCACAAAAATGAACCGAATGAAATACCCACCCGGATGACACAGGTGTAGTCGAAGATGTTTTATTAAAAGTCTTTTGTTAGCTTGAATTGTAACCACATCAATTGTGTGCTGGGTACACCAAAAGCAAAACAAAAAAACAAATAGTGTGCTGGCGAATTAACTAATAGTGCCTGACTCTCTTATCTGGTTGGATAGACCTCACCATCAAAAAGGAATGCCATCCCAAACACATATAACAAAGAACAAAACAACAGTGTGTTAAATACCACCCACCCATAATCTTCTCATTCAAACAAATCAAAAAAAAAAAGAATTCAATAAACTAGTTCCCTTTTTCTCTAGTTATCATTCGGTGGAACTCCATGCAAAATCTCCTCTTAAACTTCTTCCTCTTCTGTAATCAATTCCTGCGTTAGAGCTTGATGAACTTAACTTGTGTACCTCTTATAACTTTTTTAGAGCAGTTTCTCTATCAACTTTTGTGTTTTACCAAAAAAAAAAAAAAAACTTTAACACATACAAAACAAGGAACTACAAGTTCAAATTACCTAAAGTAGGCTATATTAAGAATTAACAGCTACAAAAGGCAGCAAAACACAAAAAAAGTATTCATAACAATGAACGTTACAGTTGCCAGCTAATTCTCATTTAAGAGCATACCTAACATTTGTACCTCCATGGGTCCCACTTGAATAGATGGGAAAGAGAAACTAAGTTCGCTTAAACAGCAACTAATTCTCATTTAAGAGCATACCAAACATTTGTCTCTCCATGGGTCCCACTTGAATAGATGGGCAAGACAAACTAAGTTCGTCTAAACAGAAAATCCCCATTGCAATCAGCGTCTACCAACTGAACACAGAGTTGTGATGATGTAGACTCAGTTAATGAGCCGAGTTCTCGTGCAACACAACATACTCTCGACTGCGAAACCAACAGCAAAGTGGAATAGTAATCAAATCTTTCAGTAGTGATGTATTAGTCCAAAGAATAAGATTATTTTCAAAGATACAAGAATCAAAATATTGTCAAAAAAGTGATCTTCATGGTTTAAAGGTAAAGATATGTACCTGCTATTGCCAAACTTAATCGTGTCTTTTTCCTTTAGCTCATAGTAGTGTTGGGCCTCAATGCGATTATCCTGCTCCAGAATAGTGAAGTGTTAAAAGGAAATTGCTGCCATAATAATAATATAATGCCATGAAGCCAATTGCATCAATATAAAACCAAACTAATAGATATTAGGAATGACTTACGTTTATGAAGGTTCCGTTCGTGCTTCCAAGATCCATTATATAAGGGCTATGACAATTGACATAGACAAAGGTTAGCATATGAGCTCTATTTAATCAAAAATGTAAGGGCCGTGACAATTGACATAGACAAAGGTTAGCTTTATTTAATCGAAAATGACAACAACAACATGCCATACATATCTTACCAATCTTCCCCAATCATAAATAAAATAAAACACAACACAAGTCTTACCTAATTTTCTTTTTTAACATGTCATCAGGTAACTCTTTCTCTACAAGCCTGAAAATGTAAAACCAGAAAACGCTCCAAAAAATCATCAAAGAGTAAAGAGCAACAATTTGCAGGATATTACCGGGCAAAAAAACAACAAGAAAACTTTTAAGCATCAAATTTACCTATACTGGATGACAGCATGCTGCTTGCTACAGGAGGGATGGTCTGTAGGAATATCAGCAACCCTCCTCTCTCTTCCAAAGAGGTAACAAGTTTTTCGGTGTATGTATAAGGGCTCTGTCGATCAAATATTTAAGTTAATAAAAAAGCTAAACAAAAAGGTGTCGATCAGTTAATATTCAAGTTTTTCATAAACGTAAGAAGGAACTTATTACCATATATTAAAACTTGATAAAAATATATATGCCCAAAAGGAGAGGGAAAGATTGGAAGTAATAAGATAACAAATCTTCTGAATATTTTACCGTTAAGCACTTCACCATTCTTGAAGACGTAGAGCCTCCATCTAACATCGGGTCTGCGAGCATCCGAAGGTTCAGTAAATAGCAGTGTCACACCTGAAAAGAAGAAACTTTGATTACCTAATCACTTCAACTCCTCAGAGAGGATGTTGGTTTTCATAATATTATTGTGACAAGCAGAAGAAAAAAGAGATCAAGGATGACCACCGCAAATATAAAGCATCCTTATCAAATGAGTAACATATATATTGACAGAAATATCTTACCTTTTACACGATTAGTTTCCTCAGCAAGCTTCCCAGACAGCTCAAATGAAGGCTTTTGCTGTAAATCGAAAAAAATTATCATAACGATTGAAAGCTGCCAAACTAATGTTCCAAAGAACATCAATCTCAAATGACATCATCCAACCTCAAAAAGACTTCCTTTATCTTTGATAAATTCATTACATCGGTAAAAATAAATATTAATAGTTTTTAGAAACAAACTAGCCACTCAATAAAGTTCACAATGGTTTAGAGGTATTCATTTATGTCACTTTCATATCCACAAGAATTTCAGGCTTATCACAAAAATGCATGGTAATACGTTGATACTACGAATTGACACTTGGCAACATGGAGAAAGTATTACCTTTTCCAAGGCTTCTTCAGCTGCCTTCATCTTGGTGACTGAAATATCACCCGCATCCCTGTGCAAGCAAGAGACCTTGGTTGCCAGTTCTTCAGTCTCAGCCTTAGTCTCAGCCTTGGAGGAACAGAAGAAGAAAGTTCAATAAAACAGACCCAAAGATAGCTTATGCAAAATATAATTTAAACAACTTCAGAATATGCTACGTACTTGCTTGCTCAATCTTGACCTTCCAGCTGATTCTCTGTTAGACTGCTTCCTTCTCTCACTTTTTAGCTCCCGTTCGCTCTGAAAAGACAATGGACAATGCAAGAGATAAGAAAACTACTTTCCTATTCAACCCAAAGCTGCATACAGATTTAGTCTATTATAATAAGAAATCATCCAAACAAAAAATGATTTGCAGTCCAAAAGTTGACGCGGGGATTTGTTAGATCCCACACATAACTACTAAGAATAAGGTGAATCTTCCAACAGCATGCTAATATGTTGCTCAAGCTTTTCAAGAGGGACTACTGGGTAACAGGCATAAGCAAATAAAGATTTGTAAAATTATACCTTCACCCAGAGATCAGAAGGTAATCCCTCATGCTTCGACACCTTTGCACCTGATACAGGAGGGAAAGTAGTAGTTATGGCCTTTGATGTTACATTAGTAGTTATTCCCACAACGGTTACACCCTCTTTACCAGACTTGGAATTAGCTATTTTTTCATCCTCACCTGCCAAAATTACCCAAACATCCAAAAAACAATGATCCAACACAACTATACAAAATGAACATGAGAACAGAAGAGGGAAGACAAAAGAAGGAATTCCAAGTCAATTCAGATAACATTGAATTCGAGATATAAGATGAAGAAAATGAAAAGGAAGATGCCACTAAGCCATCATTCCACCTGTAGGTAGAGAAATCCATCTTACCTGTGGATGTCATGTCTTCACAACTTCTTTTTCTCCTTGGTTGTTGTTTCTAAAACAAAATGAAATTAAAAGATTAAAGACGGATGACAAAAACTGCCCACCAGGAAAGAAGAATAAAAACTTACCCTTGCAGTGTTTCCGTCACTTCCATCACTGGAACCATTAATCTTATAGTCCCTGCTGTATCCATGGTCATACAGCAATAAGTGTTAGAAGATTACTGGATGACTATTGTTAAAAGGAACTTAATTACATCTATTCCATCTAGAGAACCAATTAAATGATTTACGTCAGGGTATGAACAAACCTCTGTGACATTTCACCACTGCCTAGTGCAACTACAAGCCCATCAAATCCTTTTAGATTCTTCATTAAACCCTGTTCTTTATTACTTGATGACTTCGCAGGTGTTGTTACACTCAGGGGAGTAGCCACCTACATCACAAATATCGACAATAAGGTCCAATTGCCCCAACAAATCAGAAAGAACTATAATTCCCCATCAATCAGCCCTCATAACAAAATTTCGATGATTTACATACCGTGGCCTTGCCTGCAACAGGAGATGCTGAAACTGCAAGACCTTGCGAATGAGCCACCTGAGATACAAAAATTTAGGGAGCTGTTACAAGAGCTTTAACTACACATTGTTTGATGCCTACTAAGACTCCTACATTTTCATAAAAGGATTTCTAGTTGAAGTTCCAGGGGCATATCAGAGTTACTATTTGCATGAATATGGAATGCTTATAAGTGGTTAAAAGGCAATTTGCTCGACTAGATGTTAAAGTTGGACTTAGATAAAACAATTAGATTGGCATCCCAAAGCGGAAGGGTTGCCGTTTGGTGGGAAAACTGAGCCTCAGTTTATGTAAGGAGCCAGAATGCAACAACAGTGCGGATACTTCTACATACTGCATAGCTTCCACAAAAACTGTAGGATCAGATATAATTCCTGACAAATGCTTCTTGGGGGCCCTAGGTGCAGTCATAATAAATAAATAAAATCAGGTTGTATTCAGAAAACACCTAATAAGCCTATAGTTGTATTTTGTAAAATGTGATGAAACCACACAAGGAAATATTGTAAGAAGTTGGAAATATATAAGCATTTGAAAAGGGTGTGATGTAAAGAACTGTAGATTTGATTCAAAAGTACTACATATACATTCAATGTGTGAAATGTCAAAAGGGATGAGAATCAGAATGAATATTTCTCACTGACAGCGAGTGTAATTAAAATTACAAAATAATCAAAAACAAACGTATACCCAACCCAACAGTTTAAGAACTAGAATATGGAAGTAGTGCTACCTATAAATGGGGTGCAAGAGAGTACCTGTAGAGAAAAAGAAGGGTACAACTCCTAGGTAAAAAAATACCTTGAAGGGAAAACGTTGTAAAAACTCTTTCAAACAAAGCAATAAAGTGAACGCTTCTGTCTTAATCTTTTAGTTCTGTCATTCTTTTTCAGTAGCTGTTTTCTATCTAACATATCCTTTTTGGGCTGCTATGCAGGTATTTTTTTTTTCTCTAACCGCAAAATAAATCTTTTATACCATCTTTATAAGGAAGCTTAGCACCAATATAATTTGAGCATAATTGTTAGGGAATCTTGACTAATTTTGTGTTCTCTTTCTTATATTCTCAGGGTATGATGCCACCATATGGGTCACGTTATGGAGCAATCTATGCGCACGGAGGTGTTTATGCCCAACCTTCTGTTCCTCCTGTAAGTTCTCTTCGTAAGAAAATGTATTTTGTTTTGTAACAGATCCCTCTTGTTCACCTAGGAATGGAAATTGCCCTATGTTTGTAATCTTCTAAATATAGAATTCATAAGTCCTCTAGGATTAGGAAACTACTTCTAGAATTACTAGGACTCTTGTTTGTACCTCTAAGTATAGGATGTTTTAATGGGCCTATACCTAGGATGTTTTAGTGTTTCAATGCAACTTTATACTGTGAATTGCTAACACGGTAAATCGAATAATCGATCCTTACAAGTCCATTCAAATATTTTGAAAAGTTGACTTGATCACAAAAACTTTTAATCCACCTAATAAGGTCAATATATTAATAAGACTACTAATAATGCTCAGATAAGCTCATTTTTTGCGATAAAGATTTAAAGTTCTTCAACGATAATCAAGTGAACAATTGCATGGTGAGGGAACTACCAAAACCACTTGAATTCAAACATCACATGTTCCCCGCATTCATCAAACAACAAAGGACAATAAATTCAATCGATACAAAACATTAGGAAATGTCTATTGATTTCCAAACTCACCTGTGCAGCAGGCGAAGACTCTTTTTCACCCTTGGATGACGTCATCTCAGGTTTACTACTTCCCATGGTGAAGTTCTAACTTGACTATAGAATTTTTTGACAAAGTAAAAAGAAGTCCCTACTTCCAGCTGCATCAAAAAGTAAATAAACGAAGCTTTTCAGACCACAATAATAAGCCGCTTATAGCACTTGGGGTTTATATGAACTCCAATTACAATAAACAATTAAAAAATAACATTGCTTCCACAAAAGAATTGTGCACCATAAATACCCAAAGACATGCTTTTGGAGGGAAGATAACATATTGGTAGTTAAACCACCATTACCGGGTTCGTAAATGCACTAAAAAAATCTACAGTTTAACCAATCAACTAAGACTCAATCAGGTAAGTTGAAATTAAGTATGTCAACATCTACCTAAATCACACTAAGCTACAAGTACTAATCAAATTAGACCTTAACTAACAGATAATTAGCAACAGTAAAGCTAACCAAGTCTTTGGAAGAAAAAAAAAAATTCAACCCTACGACTACTAGTAGATTAGTAGATCTAAAGTAGGCTAATCATGATGCAAAACCATACAAACAACAAAAGGGTATACATGTCATTTCCTGCAAAGCAGAAGCAACAAAAGGATGAACCCAAACCAGGAAAAGATACGCAAAGCAAGTATATCAAGTTAAATAACAACAATAACCTCCTACTTAAACAATAATACCTACCCCTAATTTTAACTTAACACAAACAGAAAACAAGATCAGTCCTTTTCTTTTTTATCCAATTTGTTTAACCCTAATTTTTTCTTTCAATTTTTCCGTCTGTTATCTACCCAACCTAATTTCATTATTCAGCTTAATTTTCAATTTCACTGATACAATCATAATCACAAACCCAGATTCCAAAACACCAAATAAAAAACCCAAATTCATCAAAAACCCATCTTAGCTCCACATGCAAAATCTCATAAATCTTAAAAAAAAACAAAAAGCCCCACAAATTTTTAAAAAAAATACCTGCAACTCTGATGAACTTCAAATCAAAAAACGCACTTCTGATTTCACCCAAAAAAACAAAATCCTTCCTCCTCTTCTTCTTCGACTATAAATAGAAACCCCTTAACAGAAATCTTCACTATAAATAAAACTTCAACATTCCACCAAGTTTCTCTCTTTTATCAGGGGAAAATAAGAAAAACAAAATTTCTCTTTTGCAGAAGGGAGAAGAAAAAGAAAGACGAGTTTCGGTTTTTGAATAAAGACAGGGCAACAATATGCCACGTCACAAGGACACGTGTACGGAAATCTACAAGTGCAAAAAAAACTGGCAAGATCAGGTATACCCGGATTAATTATGGTATACCCGATTTTAAATGGACTCTTTTTAAAGGCTAAGGGGAAGTCCTAATGGGTGAAGTTACAAAACTTTCCTTACCCTTTATAATTAAAATTACCCTAATCAGTTTTCTTTTTTTCATTACGTCTTCTTCTCTTCTTCTTCTCCTACACAAAACCATACCGGCTCTCCATCACACCACCATCAAAACTCGTCGATTAATTCGTCATAATCGTCGATTCGAAAATTACGATTAATCTTAAAATATGGAGCCGCCGCCGCCGAGGGCTAGTCGTATGAAAAACACAAATAGAAAACGCAATGAATATAACCCTGGATTTGCAAATTTAGTCCAACAGAAAGAGAAGAAAAAAATAGTTCGGCAAGAAGAAATCAACGCCGCTGAAAAAGGAGAAATGGCGCGATTGAGAAAGTAAGGGCCTACTTAAACTCACTTCAGTACTTCAATTTCATGTTTGCATGTCAAATTAGGTCAGAAAAATCAAAATTCTGAATTTGCAGTTATTTAGCCGGAAGGGTCTCTAATTCACAACCCTGCCGACTTTTCATATTTAGGGTTAGTCGGCAAACTCTTAGGTTGAAGATCTTGCCGACTGTTGAATACCTGTAACTGATTTTTACAGGGTCGGCAAGGTATTCAACCTTAATACCTTGCCGACGATATATGTTTTTTTTAGTCGGTGGGTTATAATTTTATAACCTGCCGGTGGTGTGTTTTGAAAATAGTTTGTGTCTCCTGATGCTAAAGTCATAAAGTCAGAATGGTATTTGAATACCACCCTGCCAGCTGTATTTTAGCCGGAATTGTATGGGTTATAGACCCTGCCGACTAATTATGTGGAAAACCCTTGTATCTACTGTGTTCATAGTTTTTATAAGCCGGTAGGTTATTTGATTAAGAGCCTGTCGACAATAGTTTAGCCGACATGTATTGTATTTGTCGACCCTTCCGACTATTGATTTTTTTTTAAATTGTTCTTGTTCAGGTTGGCAAAGGAAAAGAAGAAAAATGTTACTCCTCCTTCAAGACCTCCTCGTGTTGGTGACAAACTCTTGACTGCAACACATCGAGGGGCATTAGTTGAGTCGGGAACGCTCAAGATCCGTGAACGGAATGATTCTCAACCACCAACAGAACCAAGTGATTCAGATGAAACTCCAGATGAATACCAATCAATTCCATCTGGTAGAAGAGGTAATGATGATGATGATGTTGAAAGAACTCCGGCTGTTGGAGGAGGTAACAATGATGATGATGATGGTGATCAAGACATGCCACCTGTTGGAGGAGGTGATGGTGATGGTGATGGTGATAACAATAATGGAGATAAAGATAAGGATAGAGAAGATGAAATTGTTGAAAAGGAAAAGGATGAAGAAGAAGGTCGAGAAGAAACGGGTAATAATAAACAAACTCAAGCTAATAATCAACAAACCCAAGTTGCAACTACAACTGCAACCGGAAAGAAGAAGAGGGTTATCACTAAACCAGCTGATTCTCACATGCCTCCCTCTCACTTGAAGGTTACACTGAAACCAGGTGAGCTTCCACGGGGGACCCCAGAAGATGGTGGACATGTTTTTGGATACAACTCATGGCCATGTGAAATCCAAAATACTGTCGTAAGTAATCTCAATCCGTCTTTGTTTTTTATTTAAGTGTATCTATCTTAAATTTGCTTCAAGTGTTTGTATTTATTTTCATTTTGTGTTTTTGGTATTTAGGATCACAAGCATGCTATCCGTCTCCTGAGGCGCCAAGATTCAAACACTGTGATTAAGAAATGGCCACTTGACATGGAATGTGACGAGGTGCAAGCGAATGTCAAGAACTCCGAGTTGTGGCCTGCAGTGGAGAGTTCGATTATTGAGTATGATAGAGTTACCGTATCTGCATTCTGCTAGAGATTCTACGGAGAGACTGATACAATGTTATTCCCGTTCGGTAAGATGGTGATAACTCCCGATGATGTTCATCAAATTCTAGGCCTCGAGGTTGAGGGAAAAGCAATCAGTGATGGCTATGATGATGGCATTTCTTGGGACAGGATCTTCGAATTGACCAACATTTTGTTTGGTTGGGATCAGATTGAGACGGAGTCTATGCTTGTGATGAAGGATGGTTACCCTAAGCAAGAAGTTTAATCTGAAGAAGTTGAGGGACACATTCTCTGGGACCAAGAAAATCTATGATAAGGAATGAAGGGTGGACTTGGTGCGAATCAATGCTACCACGTCAGCTTATTTGCTAGACGTCCTAGGAAAATGTATCTTCCCCGACAGTTCCGGAAGATTGGTCGAAGGAAAGTATATTCAACTATTGCATCCCTTTGATCATATGCATAAGTATTCTTGGGGTACTGCGGTGGTCGCCTTCTTGAACAGTGAGTTGACAAAGGCTTCAAGGGCACTCACTGCGCAAGTTAACGGAAATCTATGTCTCTTCCAGGTAATTTTATTGTCTAAATTATTTATATTTTCAAAATGCTTGTAAGATAAGATTCTTACTAAACTTTGTGTTTGCATAGGTTTGGGTATATGAGCACTTCCCTACTTTGGTGAAAGCCAACCCCCACGTCAAAGTGAACACTAATATTGCGATTAATAAGCCAAGAGGACAGAAATACAGTTTTAGTGGTGCCCAGGATAAGGATATGCCGCAGCAACTTATCAACATGCGAATCGCCTTGGACAAATTGACTGCGGATGAGGTAATATTTGATCCGTATCGAGATGCTAGAAATGAAGGTTTAATCCAAAGGAGAGGTGATGTTGCATTCTACTACTGTCCCTTGTTGTACCCCCATGGGTTTTCAATGTACGATCCACATCGGGTAATGCGACAAGTGGGTTACGTCCAAGAAGAACCCCATCCCGGTGATGATCCATTCTTTAAAGTGGAAAGGCAGGGTGCACCACATCCCAAAAAAGTATTGACATCCGTTACGCTCCACCACCAGGTAAATCTCATTGGAACTAAAGATGTGACCGTAAAATCGAGACGAGTCTTTTGGACGAGGTGACCGAAGGTCATGAAGATCATCAAAATTACATGCCGTGGTACTTAGGTTTTGCTCGTCCTACTGTGATTAGGGAACATACTGTTGAACAACCGGCTCGTAAAAGGAAGATTCCACCGAAAGACCCAACAACAAGTCTTAAGAACTTTGTAAGTATTTTAGAGTTGCTCTTATTATTTTAAGATTACATTATCGAATTAGTCTATTAATTGTTTGTTGTTTAATTGAAAATAGGAGAAGCATTTGAAGACCCTTGTGAAGAAAATGTGTTGCGCGAGAGAAAGAGGATAGCCTTTGTTGATTGAAGAGCAAACTAAGCACATTGACTATGCTAGCAATGTTGACAATGAGGATGCCATCGAAATGTTCCATCAATCTAATGCTGAACTAAAGAGGGAAGCACAAGCCAAGATGAATGCTGGAAAAAAGAGGGCTCGTACCCGTGGTGGTGGTGGTGGTAGTGGTGGTGGTCGTGAAAATGCTAAACGGGGTTGTGGTCGTGAATGAATGCATTTCTAGTTTATTTCTTTATGTTGTGGTAGACAAATGTTAAGGTTAATGGTTGGACAAATGTGTTTTTTAAGGTTTATGGGACATGTTTTCTTATTTTGGACAAATGTTGGATTTCTAGTTGTTGAATGAATGGTTAGTTTAGCTATGTTAAGTTTCAATAATTCAGCCGGCAGGGTCTTGAGTGAATGTTTTGTTAAGTTACAGTGCCGACTAAACCAGGGCCGGCAAGGTTGTGAACTGCCAGACTGTCGGCCCTGACAGCAGAAATGGTGTAGTTACCAGGGTCGGCAAGGTAAGAAAATTAATACCTTGCCGACGATATAACAGTCGACAATGTATTAAATTATCGGCCATGCAGACTATGTGTAGCAGAAAATGACCTTCTCTTGATGCCTAAAATCATAAGGTTGGCAGGGTTATAAAAATACGACCTTGCCGACTGCATAAAAGCCGGAACTCTAATGACCAAATACCGTGCCGACTATTTGTAGCAGAAAATGAACTTCTGATGCCTAAAATCATAAGGTCGGCATGGTAAGAAATTTACGACCATGCCGACGGTGTGTTAGTCTGCATATTAGGGAAACAATAACCTAGCCGGCGAATTCAAAATTCAAATTTTTGCAAGTACAACTGCATTGATTGACTACCATAACGGCCAAATTTGGGCACCATCCTATAAATACACTAGTTCTCTATACAAAATAACACACCTATTTGCATATACTCTCCAAAGCTCATATCATCATATACTCCATCTAACTCACCCAATACCTCCACATACAACAATGTCATCATTTGATTCAAATGAAGATCTATCCATCACCAAAGCATGGTATGCGGAAACTCGGGTTAGAAATCAGTCCTCCGTAAGGGTGGATGCCGTAACCTTTTAGGCTAGGGTATACAACAAATATAGGCAAGAGTTTGGGAATCCTAATAGAAGAAGTGTTCAACAAATTCATGATAGGCACCTAGTCATCGAAAATGCGATACTTGCTTTTTTAGCCATCCAAAAACGGATTTTGAACGCTACCCACTTTAGCTACTCCATTGAACAATTTTTAAGTATTTTTCTGGTTTATTTTACGTAATCCAAGTTGTTTGATCATCCTACTAAACACCACTAACAAAGTAAGTTTGTGTTTGTGTTTTTGTAGCATGAAATCGTCAAAGCGCGCTACTTGGAGGAAAAGGGGGAAGCATTCGCATTCGATGAAAGCTATCACTTGATGGTATCCAAAATTCCGGAGTATGCCCCGGAGATGATGGTGGGTGAATCGGACTCGGATTCCTCTGACAAAGACTATAACTCGTCCACTAGGGTCTCCTAGGGGTTCAAAGGCTTGATGCACATGCTAAGTGAATTCGTTGTTCCAATGACAAGGAGTTAGATTTTATGTTTCAATCAATGTAATAACAAAAATTTCATGAATAAAGTGAATTACATCTTCCCATATTCTGTTTTCTGTTGGGTATAACTAAAGGTCGGCAAGGTTACATTGCCGACTATTAGACAGCCGGCAATGTTATAAATTATTTTCATGCCGACTATTAGTCAGCCGGCAGTATAAGAAATATTTATATGCCGACTATATGATAGCCGGCATTGTAGGAAATATTTATATGCCGACTATAAGATAGCCGACCCAATATAGTCGGCATTTTCTTCATTCGTAGACCTTGCCGGCCAAAGATAGTCGGCGTTTTCATCATCCGTAGACCATGCCGGCTAAAGTTAGTCGGCACTTTATTCAATCGTCGACCTTGCCGACTTTTCACATTTTCATAACTGAAAGTGTTGATCGAAATCGAACTCATAAGACAGACAAATGGTTTAATCTACTGAATTCATAATTTCAAAATTTTAATCTAAACTCAATTAATTAAGCTAATCAAATTTTTTTAGTGCTAATTAAACAAGGGTATATTAGCTATTTAAAAAATACATGGTTAAGGGGTGGCTAGTTTTACTTCAAAATGACCCAGGTTTTGTCTCATTAGGTATACCCCAATTAATCTGAGTATGCCCCAATTTGGCCTTTCAAAAAAATCCGACGTGGATTTATTATTTAGTCCTTTTATTTATGGGGTCTGTCCAGAGAGCAAATTTAGGACTTCATGCCTAAAAAATTATCTCCAACGGTGGACTTCATGCCTAAAAAACTATCTCCAATAGTAGAGGATTTTATTCCTAAAAATTAATTATTAAAAGAGAAAACATGACGCGGGGGTGCATCCGAAGGTGTAGTTAACACTTTCTTCAAGACCTTCTTATTTAGGACCTACTATTGGAGATGGTTTTAGTTTGAATGGGGTCTAAAATCCTAGATGTCATATAAAAATAAAATTATAACCTTATGTTGGAAATGCTCTAATACTTTTTTTTTTTTTTGAACTGGTATTGAACATAATATTTAATATTATCCGTCCACGTGTAAGCTATAAAAAATGGGGGTCCAGCTATTTTTTTTTCTTGAAGCATGAAATTTATTAAAATATTAAATGGCTATTACATGAGGATATGTGATACCTAAGGGTTCAACAAATACAATCGGATTGGTATGCCATGAATCTACGACAACAGGATGAAGCAAAATGTGAATAGCAGTCTTCGGATTAGAGTTGCATCGGGGGGAAATGTTGGAGTTGGAGTCGAAGGTCGAAAGGCTTTTGTTCAATGCTTTCCACAATAAAACCTGTACTTTTGTACTTTTGATGGATACGACAGAATCCATGGGGATTTGGCTGATGGTAGTGAGATTCGATGATCTTGACTCAAGGTGCTAGTCAGGGATTTACATTCAAATGCTGAGGTGTACTGCCCAAATGTTATATGTGTATTCCCTTTTTTTCCTCCTTGATCCATATCTTTAACAGGAGTCTTGAGCTATGAATCGATGAAGAAGATGAATCGAAATAGTTTTAGCCGCAATACAGGATAGAAGAAGTGTGCAAACTCCTTAAGCTAATTAGCTATGATAAAACTCGCTAAAAAACCAATAAACTAAGTAAACTAATGCTTGTAAAGCTAATAACTTAAAATCCACTGTACTTAAAAATAATTATTGGGATACGACCCAAAGTCGAAGACTTGATAAACAAATCTGTCTCACACAGAAAAGTCTATTGGAATAGATAAATCTGTCTCCCACAAAAATACCTATGAGTTTTGTTTCGTCTTTTGATTAATCAAGGTGAACATGAACCAATTGATAAACCGGTCTTATATTCCCGAAGAACAGCCTAGTATTATCAATCGCCTCACAATAATCTTAATCGATTAACGAAAAAAGATATTGTGGAATCACAAAAGATAAGACGAAGGTGTTTGTGACTACTTTTCTATCTTGCTTATCGGAGATATAAATCTCAAGCCAATCTTACGATTGCACTCAATCACGATAGAAACAGTAAGATCAGATCACGTAACTACAGAGAAAATAGTTGGGTCTTGCTTCACAATCCCAATGAAGTCTTTAAGTCGTTAACTTACAGGGTCTCGTGAGAAACCTAAGGTTAAAGGAGAATCGACTCTAGCTATGCAACTAGTAACACACAGAAGTGTGGGGATTAGGTTTCCCAGTTGCTGGAGTTCTCCATTATATAGTTTTTCAAATCAGGGTTTGCAATCTAAGTTACCTTGGTAACAAAGCATTCAATATTCACCATTAGATGAAAAACCTAATTCAACCAAGCTAATATCTTTCAACCGTTAGATCTAACTTAGTTTGTTACACACAAATGAAATGTACCCTCATTTAGGTTTATGTAACCGTACCTAAACGTGTACACCATGTTGGCTCAACAGTAGTTAACTGAAGTTTGCCATATGAACACTCACATATCAACCTTGTTCATCTTAAACATAACTAGTTCAAATGACTCAAATGAAACTAGTTAAAGAGTTGTTCAATTGCTATATTCTCATAGAATTATACAAGAACACAATTGAAGCAAAATCGGTTTGATTCACTCGAATCAATTCATGAACATTATAGCCACGGTTTGCAAAGATTGCATTCCTTATTATATAAATGTTTAAGTTCATGTACATAACCGATTTTAGAACTTTAACCTTCAAGTATGCAAACATGTACGCATACTTGAAATACCCGGACCAAGATTGGGTTTAGCCAGTACACAAATGGGTACGTGTACTTCCAATCCCAACAGAAATATTCGGACATGAACCTTACGCCAGTACGCGAACGGGTGCGCATACGTAGGTTCCCGGATTTCTCAAGCCAACAGGTACGCGTACGGGTACGCATACTATGGTTCTCGAACATGGATTACTTATGTGCAAGAGTATACAACATGTCATATCCAATAATGGTTAAGTGTTCTAAACTCTTATTTCAATCATTGAAACTTTCTTATAGGATGACAATAGCCGTTTTCACACGCGATTAGCATCAAGGAAATTTTCAAGTTATTGAAATAATCATAACGAAACATTCCAAGTCTACACCAAATGATTGTATCACACAAACCATGTAAGATGTTACTCGACAATTTTCTCATGATCATCTTTTGACTTGCGTCAAGAATATAAGATGAACTTGGTCGAAGCGAATGCTTGCCAACACATATTCCGAGAATTATATAAGCGAGTTAAACTCAGCTCGAAATATCAAATGTATATAATAGAAAACTACATCGTAACACGACTTATGTCTCAATATAGGAGATAGGGTAGAAATAGACTTTCCAAGCTATAGATGAGTTTCAGTCTCCACATACCTTTTGTTGATGAAGTTCCACAAGCTCTTCTTAGTATTTTTTCGTCTTCAAATGATGAACGCCGTGAAGTCTAAGGTTCAACTACACAATCTATGTCCTAGTCCGAGACATCTATAAGTAGACTAGAAATCGAGACTTATAGTTTTTATCACTAACATTGACAAACATGCTTGAGATAGCAACGCATGCGAGTTCGACCGAGCAGTGCTCTAACAATCTCCCCCTTTGTCAATTTTAGTGACAAAACTATCAATACATATGGATTACAAAATAAATAAAACTTTGTAGCTTCTCATCCACATGCTTGATCTCCTTGGCATCTTCAACACGACTCGAAATCTTCGTCACTTCCAAGTACTCCATGATTCTAAACGTGTTCAACTCAGCATCATAGTTGTTGAAGATCCGTAGCGATAACAATGAGAAACAAATGCTCTCAATCATTGTTATACAGTGTCATAGTATCATTACACAGCATTAAAGTTCAATTGTATCAAAACTTTGACAACAATACTATGGTGATATGTATCACTCCCCCTTAGTCAATACTTCACCTCGACATGAAAACCACTCCCCCTTACATAATGATCCGTAAACCATATGTATTTGTAGTATGAAACTACACATTAATTCTCCCCCTTTTTGTCAATATAAATTGGCAAAGGTACGAAAACTAGTGGGATCTTCATGAAATTTTCATAGAGATACTTCATGACCAAAAGAGAATAACATACCAACTTATTTAGATGCAATCATATAGTCGGAGCTAAATGCATTCATCAAGGAGTTTATAAAGATACAAGATAACTCATACAATATTCCACAGCCGCACTCCCCACAAAGATTTGGCAATTAAGCACAGTTCAAAAAAGAACTCTCCCCCATAAAATGTCATTCCCAAAAGAACAACAAGAGCGACCTTACTTTTACGAGAAAAGAAGGATTTCTTTGGACATAATCAAATCACATGAGAACATGAATTTGTATCCAAAAATCACAATTGAATTTGCCACAAAAGTGATCAATTCAATTGTCCATGCTCGACATAAGAGAACTTACGGAGCAACACAGTATATGCACAAATATGTGGATCAAGAAAGGACCAATACTGCGGAATAAACAAAGATTCATTCTATTTTTCATCACTATTTGCACAATGACATATAATAGACTTAATCTTTGTAAACAAAAGTTCATCCTTTCTTTCATCAAAATAATGACATAAAAGGCTTAACTTTTGTTTGTCAAAAGTTTATTCTATCTTTTATCAATACATTCATACAGACACAATAGAGATAACTTTTGAACAAATATGGGACGGTCAAGGTTCACGGACGTAAACAACATATCCCATAATAATTTGCAATATATGAAATCATAAGGATTAATATTGCAAACATCATCTTCCAAATAACTTAGAATTTAAATGAATAAATCTAAAAATATTAAAGATGAAAACGTTGGAAATAGATATGTATAATCACAATAATTGCTATTCTTAACTCTAGTAATCCTCTCAAAAACAAGAATAAATTCTCATACGAAGTTTCCTAGGCATCAAGACAAACTCGTAATGCACATATAAGATGATTTGTCCTTAGAGGGTAGAATCAATCTTTTTCGCCCGGATTTACACCAAGAATAGCTACCAAAGGTGTATAAAAAGATTTTCTTAACAAAGAAGAACATACAAAGTCATTAACGACCATGCACCATAGTTCACATAAAATGATTGTGAACAGTCAAGAATCCCATATTGATGTGTGCTACTGCCCATTTTTGAACTTCTTTCTTTGTGATTCACCAACAACATTCTTGTAAAAGCTACAAATGAGCTTAGAAAATTAGTATTCCAAGAATCCAAGTGCCCAAGTCCAAGAGAAGTGGAACAAGTGTGACGAGACGGAGCAAAACACTCAAAAACAAGAGATAGGACAAATACCAATCTTAACTCATCCAAATTCAGGAATTTTCATCTCCAATTTGAAGAGAATTCAAAGAGAAAGAGAATGCAAAAATAATAAGATCATTCCGAGTTCGGACGAATAAGTTACGACCAAAACAAGTTTACAGAATATCGACGTCTACAGGCAAGTATGCATACGGGTTTGCAAACGAATTTTCATGACCTGGAGCAGTATGCAAACGGGTATGCATACAAAAATCCCTGGATTTTGATTTTAAATGATGGTATGCATACCTTGTATGTGTACCATGAAGTCCAAACATCCCGAACTATTATTTTCAAACCTAAACATTTAAGAACCTTAAAAACAGATCAAGTTAGGTAGAAATGAACGATAAGCAAGGTACATGGATCATTATAAGTACTCTAAGCAAATAAAAGCACAAATCTTTCTCAAGTTTATAGACATACATTTTTAGAAGAATCCAATCGAATTCTATAGCCTTACCGAACATAATTTGTGCGCCCCAATTCTTGTGCTTCCCTCACGTATACATAGCAAGGCATTTCTTGGTGAGGATGCACTTACAATACAATCAAGTTGTGTTGAGGTGAAAAATGTCTTGCTCACCACAAGTGACTTTTTGATTATCCTGAAAGAGATTGCTTTTAGAACCTTTCACATCCAAATTCAACTTTTCAAAGAACTTTTTAAGTTCCAACATCATGGATATTGCCTTCTCTATAGTCATGGAGTTTTCTGGGAGATCATTCCTTTTCACACTCAAAACATCATTGACTTTCTTTGGTATCCACTTCTGAGTGCGTTTAGGAACAACCAGAACCTTCTTCCCATTACTCTCTTCTAGAATTCTCGGAAGAGAATTGGATTGACTATTCTTTTATAAGTTAGTCTTTCTCCAATTGGGAGCATCGGATCTTGTCTTCGTCTTTACGAAGTTATCCTTTTGATAACCATTACGATTGTGAAAAAGATTCATATGACGTTTATAGGCAAATCTAGGTTTATCACATCACTGATTCCTTTGCCTAAAGGTTGGACAGTTACAACCTGTAACGTTAAGGGGATTAGTCTTAATATATGATCTTGGTTTCATAACTTATTGTGATGCCCAAACAAGAACATCATGAAGTTTCTCATTCCTTATACGGAAACGACATCTCCTTTCCAATTGACCTTTATTTCTGTGATAGTGGCAAACATAAGGAATGTTTTTACCTCGATCCGTGTGTGCTGACTTTGGAGGTTGATATACGTTGCTCTTTTGAACCTTAACTTCCGATGAAGGTATTTCACTTTTGCCATCAGTGGAAACCTTTTGTTAAGAAGAATCACTAGCCTTGACAAATTTTACCTCTTTCCTAATACTTGGAGCATCTATTCCCTTAGAGCCCAATCCTCGTGTATCACGATGATTTTTACTTGCTCCTAGCATAGTGGTTAATTTGCTTGAACTAGTATTGAACTTTTTCAAGTCATCTTCCAACATCTTGATTTTATCAAGAGCAGCAGCTAAATCAGCCTTAAGGCATTTTTCTCGAGCGAGAAAAGCGCTTTCTATCATCAAAACTTGCTTGTTGAGAGTTAATCCTTCCTTCAGTTTCTGCAAGTTTCTCTTCTAACAAGAAGTAATTTTGATAAACACGATCACATTCAAGTGACTTTCTATTCAGGTTTTCCTCGGTATCTTTGAGGACCGATTCGCAAGAGTGATTCCAACCATAAAGACCACCGTAAATCCTTTTCAATTTCTTGTTTTCTCTACAGAGAGGAGTAAGAAGAGGTGTGACATGAGAAGTTGTAATCTTCTTCATTTTCCATGAATCCAAAAACTTAACATACTCTGAGACTTCCTCATCAACATCTCTATCAATATCTGAATCACCTTCATCAGAAAGTTCATCCAACTGTTCTTCTAGGAGTGTTTCCCAATCAATAGTTTTTACATCAAGAGAATGTTTAAATATTGACTTAGATGTGACAGTTCTCTCAGGTGAATCCAAGCTCTCGGAATCATCTGGTAATTTCTAAACTGGTACGTTATTAGAGATAGACTCGTCCATAATCAGATCGCTACAAACACAGACTTATAAGGTCTTTAATGTGTTTGCCTGCTCTGATACCAATTAGAAAGGACGGGGGTACAACAACCACACCCAACAATTCGTTTGGCAATCTGAGAGGACTTACTCCAATATACTGTCTAGAAAATCAACTAGACAGTCAGACTCAATCTAGAGAAAAGTATATACAAGAGTTTATATCTCTAACTCTTAATTCAATCTGCAATCAGCAAATAGAAATTTGCGAGCCTGATTGAATATAAGAGAAGTAACTTGAACGGTACCAAAGACCAATGTTCAAGAATCAATCAATTTCAATTAACAACCAAAGGTTGGATTTCCTAATTGATCGATACAACGCACAACCTGTGATATTTCAATTATATAACAAAATATAATGCGGAAAAGAAATAACACATACACCAGAATTTTGTTAACGAGGAAAACCGCAAATGCAGAAAATCCCCGGGACCTAGTCCATCTTTGAACACCACACTTGATAGGCTTTCGGGATTGCCTATATTTAATAACCGAAATCGCATGGTGTCTAACTAGTAGACAGAGGCAAGTACGGGTCGAACCCACAGGGAGCGGTGGAAATACTGTAATCAATATCTCTAATTAAAATAGCAAGAAAGAATATTTTTGGATTTTTCGAATTGAAAATGAAATAATAAAATCAGACGAAACTAATAAAGTAAATTCGTAGAGGAAATCGGTAACCAGGGTTTATAGTATCCACCATTATTTCTATTCAATTACTGAAATGAACATAATTCTTGAATAGCTAATTATCGTTCGTTCTATCAACATCACCTATTATATGTATTAGAGTCGCAAATATCGCTGGGACACCCTAAGCATGGAACATCAAAAGAATAAATCCAAGCATGCACCATCAAATTGCATTAGCGATAAAAGTATACGAAACTAAAATATTGACTCACAAACATTATCCGGCTCTTCTAAGCATAAGCCATCGAAGAAATTAACCCAAGCATGGAATATCAAATAATGAGACAAATATATTTTTGAACCTAACAATTGCACACAAAGGTTATAAGAAACCGGTGAAGCGACAACTCATATTATCATTAAATCAATAAACAATTATTCAAGAACTAATCACATCCAAATCATAATGGTCTATTGCTATATAATCCAATCAAAGTAGCCTAATACCCAAAGTGGTTTCAAACATTAAACCCTAGTTATAAAAATCTAGCAATACATGAGAATGGATTTCTCAAAACCCATAAAAACGAATAAATCAAGATAGAGAGATTAAACCGAAGGGGTCGTCGTCTTCTCTTCTCTTTGTTATGCTCAAATCTTTCACCGCAACACTTTTCTTCTTGGCGGCCAAAGAAAACTCGGAACAGTAATCCCAGTCGCCGGCCTCTCCCCTCCAGTCTTGGCTCTGCAGCCGGTGTCCTCCCCCTTTAACTGCTCGCCCACTCTCCCTTTTACATACTTCGAACTATGGCCCTCCTGCCTCATAATGTCGACATCCCTCTTTACTGTTCGAGATACCCATAGAATAATCCCTCAATCCACTTATTCATCCCCATAAAATAATATTTTAATGACTAATATATGTCAACAAGGAAACAAAGACATCCTATCTCTGACAGTCATAGATAATTGGCATGCAAAGTATATTCTCTCATTAAATCACCCACATTAACGTCTCTTGGAAATGAATCTCCACTAACGTAGACAATTAACTTCACTTTCCATTTGTTTATTCCTTTCTCATGAATCTTGATCGGTTAAACTCATCGTTTCTTTCTAGGCTTCGATCCAACGGCTCCCTAACCACCACCCATCACGTCCATATACTCTTGCATGCCCAAACCAAAATCAGTACGTCAGTACCCCCATGACCTTGTGTGTCTTCATCATATAAAATTCATGAGCCAACTAGTTGCCCACCATTGAATATGCAGCCCAGTGAGCCTTCTTCTTTATGCCATGAGTAATATCGGAGATTTTCAAGGAAAACACCATTTTAAGCTTCTTTAACCATATATTCCACCTGCGATGGAATTTACTTGTATTTTCTATAAAAGCACTAAAATGGTATTATTAGATAAAATATCGAGTCCAAACTAATATAAATATGGGTATAAAATGTAGCATTTACGTGCTTATCAACACTGTATTAAGCCGCTACAGACACTAGCCTACTACCAATGAACTTCGGACTGGACTGTAGTTGAACCCTAATCAATGTCACACTGATTCAAGGTACAGTTGCGTTCCTTACGTTTCTGATCCCAGCAGGATACTACGCACTTGATTCCCATAGCTGGTCTCACCCACAACCAAGAGTTGCTACGACCCAAAGTCGAAGACTTGATAAACAAATCGGTCTCACACAGAAAAGTCTATTGGAATAGATAAATCTGTCTCCCACAGAAATACCTATGAGTTTTGCTCCGTCTTTTGATAAATCAAGGTGAACCGGAACCAATTGATAAACCGGTCTTATATTCCCGAAGAACAATCTAGTATTATCAATCACCTCACAATAATCTTAATCGATTAACGAAACAAGATATTGTGGAATCACAAACGATGAGACGAAGGTGTTTGTGACTACTTTTCTATCTTTCCTATCATAGATATAAATCTCAAGCCAATCTTACGATTGCACTCAATCACGATAGAAACAGCAAGATCAGATCACGCAACTACAGAGAAAATAGTTGGGTCTGGCTTCACAATCCAAATGAAGTCTTTAAGTCGTTAACCTACAGGGTCTCGTGAGAAACCTAAGGTTAAAGGAGAATCGACTCTAGCTATGCAACTAGTAACACACAGAAGTGTTGGGATTAGGTTTCCCGGTTGCTGGAATTCTCCTTTATATAGTTTTCAAATCAAGGTTTGAAATCTAAGTTACCTTGGTAACAAAGCATTCAATATTCACCTTTAGATGAAAAACCTGATTCAACCAAGCTAATATCTTTCAACCGTTAGATTGAACTTAGCTTGTTACACACAAATGAAATGTACCCTCATTTAGGTTTATGTAACCGTACCTTGAAGAGGTGTCGAACTCACAAAAATAAATCCTACTTCTCTTACACTAACTAGTAGTACAATGACAAGCAGGTTCGTTCCTAAGGGAGAGTTGAGTTAAAGTTGTCAATTCAAATTTCTGAAAGAATAATGCAAATATAAGGATGCGAATGATCAAGGACTCTTTCTCAATCACGAAATATGAATCTTATCAATATAGCTATGTTTCTGCAATCACCAGTTACTAATAACCCTAGAATATTTAGTACGCTCAAATATCCCGCAATCTCAAATTCACCGGACACGGAAGCGCTCGACTACCGGATTCTACTCATCAAGTTTCCTAAAAGTACGCTCTCTAGGTGTGACTTAAACAAATGCATTAAATTCTGTGAGAAATGTTATTCCTAGTGACAAACATAAAAGCTCGATTCATCTACTAGTGTCATTCAATATATACGAATATTTAACAAAATCCCATCATCAATATTCATATAGTGCTACTTGTATTAAGAGTCTCTAGACAATTACGGGTCAAAGAGGTCTTAACTAGCAATAAAATCATCCAACAGCCATTCAATTTGTAACTTAAACGATTTAAGAACTTTTGGCACGGTAATGAGCGAATAATAATAAAATAAATTGCAAGAAACAGGCTTTTTTAAATATCAATATGAATTCATGTCCGGACGTCAAAATCGTCCCTAATCAATATGCAATTAGCTACCGGAGTTCATGGCAAACAAAAGAAACAAAACTAAGCAAGCAAACCAAACAGCTGCGATGGAGTTGTGGATTAGAAGATTGACTGACGTGGCTCAAGGAAGAACTGGCAGTAGCGGGATCTCGCCAGCAAGATGGTAGACGGAATGGTACTGGCGACGTGAAATTGCTGTTGTGTAATTGCCTGCTAGTGTGCTGCCTTGGTGCTGTAGATTGGTGAGCTGCAGATGGAACTGGTGGTGGATGGAAGCTGTAGTAGTCACGAACTCAGGCCTGGCAGAGCTCTTGTGGTGGCTGTATTGCTGCTATAGCTTGTGGACTGAAGTGCTGATGGAGATGATGTATGCAGTGGATGCAAAGGATGACACTGGAAGTCTATGCAGATGGGATGCAGTTGAGATGGTGGTAAGCAGCAACATGACTTGTTTGATTTATTTCCAGTCAAAACTGTGTTCAAAACAACAGAATCTGATTATTATTCTTTTTGACTTAGTCCTTTACAAAGCCTTGAACACTCTCCTCCTC
>JAJJMB010017752.1:680880-718687 GCA_023531105.1 Papaver atlanticum | reverse complement strand
CTCCCTTTCCTTGACTGGTTTCTGGCTATCAAATCTTGAGTTTTACTAATGTAAACTCGAATCCTACACAAACCCGTCTTCTTATTCATCACAGACACTTCAAAACACCTTCAATCTCCTCCATTGATACTTCAATCAACGACTGCAGCTTTGTTTCTTCCCTATAATTTTCGATCACAACACAAACTCAAAGTTTGTACCACCTGATCCTTCCTTGCTCTGTGTTTGTCTTAAGTCTCTGAAATATCTTAACCCGCTATAACGATCCATTGAGACCTTGGCTCTGCCGGTGTTGAGAACTTGGTGCAGTGGCGTCTTCTCGGCTCGGTGAGGAGAAGTGGAGAACCTTGGCCTGAAATGTGTATAAACAAACGAGATTCATATGGCCCTTAGCAGGACTAGGCGAGTCCTTAACAATTCTCAAACGAATTTGTTGCAGCCCCTAGTACTGGATGTCTGGTGCTCCAGTAATTTCATGTATTTGAAACTTCAAAACCATGATGCTCCTGTACTTCAACTTCATGGACTCCCAAAGTCGTCGAACAACCAATTCAGCTACTTTTTCTCTTCTTTTACGTCACATGACTCCAAAACACCTACAAAATGCAAAATAAGCGTAATATACAAAAATACAAGAAAAAGAGAAAAGAAAAGCATAAGAAATTGACATTCAAAAGATGTAGTTAAGGCACTTATCATACCTAAACGTGTACACCATGTTGGTCCAACAATAGTTAACCAAAGTTAGCCATATGGACACTCTCATATCAACCTTGTTCATCTTAACCATAACTAGTTCAAATGACTCAAATGAAACTAGTTAAAGAGTTTTTCAATTGCTATATTCTCATAGAAGTATACAAGAACACAATTGAAGCAAAATCGGTTTGATTCAATCGAATCAATTTATGAACATTATAGCCACGGTTTGCAAAGATTGCATTCCTTATTATATAAATATTTAAGTTCATGTACATAACCGATTTTAGAACTTTAATCTTCAAGTATGAAAACGGGTACGCATACTTGAAATACCCGGACCAAGATTGGGTTTCGCCAGTACACAAACGGGTACGCGTACTTCCAATCCAAACAGAAATATTCGGACATGAACCTTACGCAAGTAAGCAAACGGGTGCGCATACTTAGGTTCCCGTATTTCTCAAGCCAACAGGTACGCATACGGGTACGCATACTATGGTTCCCGGACATGGATTACCTATGTGCAAGAGTACACAACATGTCATATCCAATAATTGTTAAGTGTTCAAAACTTTTATTTCAATCATTGAAACTTTCTTAGAGGATGACAATAGCCGTTTTCACACACTGTTAGCATCAAAGCAATTTTCAAGTTATTGAAATAATCGTAACGTAACATTCCAAGTCTACACCAAATGATTATATCACACAAACCATGTAAGATGTTACTCGGAAATTTTCACATGATCATCTTTTGACTTGCGTCAAGAATATAAAATGAACTTGGTCAAAGCGAAAGCTTGCCAACACATATTCCGAGAAATATGTAAGCGAGTTAAGCTCAGCTCGAAATCTCAAATGTGTAATATAGAAAACTGTTAGAGCATAGCTCGGTTGAACCCACCAAGCGTTGGTATGTAAAGTTAGGTTGTCATATTTTAGTGAGCCAAAACTCATTTAAAGAGTCGCTTGATTATGTACTAGAGTCAACTTCGTATAGGTTAGCTTGAAAGTATTAGGATATGAGACTTTACAAGTATTACGTGAAGACTTGAAGATGTGAAGAAGTAAGGAGCTACAACGGCAACATCATCCTTCCAATTGAGGTTAGTGATATTTGACTTGAACTTTTTCATTCCCTAACGTATCTTTCAAGTCGTGCATATTGAAAACATAACTGTGAAGCATGAATGACTATACTCTAGTTAGACATAGTATAAAGGAATACAATACGAAGTATAACGCTTATCTTTTGAACTTCGTATATAAGACATCGACATAATCGTTTGAATGCTATTGTGATTATGTATGGATATGAGGTGAAGATTTCATCCTAGGAAACAGTGTTTTACATTCGTTTAAAGGAAGTAAATTCATGAACTTGTTTTGTGAATCGAAAGGGAAATCGCTAGGCTTATTGGTATCGTTATTCATTGCATATCTATTGAATTACCAATATGTGTGATTAGTATAACCGTTCATGACTTTCTTATGTTCTTGGTAAAACTATTCAAAAGGCCTTACTTTTGTATTGGTATGACTTTTATTAGTGAAACCGATCTTAAGTAATCACCTGAGATGGTATGATCGATTTGTTGTAATTGGTATGACCAACTCTAGGCAAAGGGGAACCGATCCTAGTAAGAGGTGCAACCGATCACAAAGGGGAACTGATCCTTGTAAGAGGTGCAGCAAGTTTCTAGATATTTGGAACCGATCCTATGAACATGTGCAACACGTTTTAGATATTGGGAACCAATCCTATGGACATGTGCAACAAATACAAGTTAGATACGATATATATGTGGGAACCGATCCTAGTACCTAGTCAACCGAATTTTTGGAAAGCTAGTGTGACTAATTCCAGTACCCACATGGAGGTAGAACCGAAACTTGTTTTGGTAGAACCGTGAAACCCATGTTTGGTGATTGAGTGTTCTTATTCAATCACATAGTTCTTGAAAGTCAGATGAACCAATTCTAAACTTGTTTGGAAGTGTGGAAAATCGGTTTCAAGATTGTAAGTATGAAAGAGGACTTACAAAGTAAAGATGTCGACATACTTTGAACATGTGCAGTAACGCTTATCTTTTATTGTTCAAAGATATTCCTTAATAGCTAAAGGAAAATCCCGGATCGAAAAATAAATTGAGAATCTTTTAATTAAGGTTTTTAATTTTATTTTTGGAAAATGAGAATTAGTAATGTGCATTTACTAGTTGGAGATTTTCTAAGAGATTTTCGGTCAATGTTTGGACAAAGCATTTCCAGGAATTATAGAAACCGAATTTGGAAATATATTGCATATCTTGAGAATATTTTCGGTTTTGGAAATTCCTTGGTGCCCAAAATTCCTTGGTCTATAATATCAAAGTTTGCATTTCGAGCAAACTAATCCTCAGAGCCAGGAAAACTACCTAGGTTTGTTGTTACTTGTGGAGCCGCCTATTCGGAGAGGAAAGTAACCTAATTAGGCGAAATTTCTTACGGCCGCTCGGTTTAAAGACTTCTTTGGGATCTAGAAGCTCTATTAGTACCGTTGGTGGGAAACTAGATAATTACGGTTTATTATTAGTTTTCGATTGATTTGATTGACTAACGGTTGTTGAACTTTGATTGCACCTAGTTTGTTTATGCTTGAGAATCTTCTCTTCTGATATAAGATTCACTCAAACTAGATCGAAGTTTCAACGGGGATCTTTAGACTATTTGTAGATCTAAAGACGTCTTGTGATAATCCATTGTTAACAGACCCCGTTCTGTGTGTGATTGATCACAAGAGATTCAAGTTGATTGTGTGCATGTGTTTATTGAAGATCTAAGAAGATTTGAAGACGAAGAAGATTTTTGATTTGGGTTCATAATCTTTGGTGTGCACAATACTTGTTTCGGTTAAAGAGGATCCAACTATAATCGGTTTATCCTTGTGGGAGATTGGATTTATTAGTTAAGTAGATCGGCGTCAATACAATTCTTTGTGATTCAAAGTATTGATTGCAAAATTTTGACAATTACTTTGGTAGTTGTTATTAGAAAGATCTAAGGACCTGACAAAGGAGTTTATTGGGATAAACGGAAGAGCCTTTTGTCGAACTCACATCACTTGGTTGAAAAGAGTTGTTACCAAACAGATTTGTTGTTCCTTTACTGTTTGGAATACGAACCAAAGGAATTGTTCCAAGTACGTGACTTATTACAAGTTGGAGGCGTCGGAATACAGACAGAACTAGGTGAACTATAGGTTTAGTTGTTTGGTCTCAACTATACGAAGTTGGTTTGATTTTGTATAGCGGCTTAATCCTGAGAGTATTCAATTCTGGACTAGGTCCCGGGTTTTTCTGCATTTGCGGTTTCCTCATTAACAAAATCTTGTTGTGTCTTTTACTTTTCTATTTCCGCAATTATAATTGCTTTTATTATAATTAGAAGTAAAATACACAAACGTTAATTCCTATTTACTTGATAGTAATCCTATTGTTTTTGATTAAGTTCGAACCATTTATCAAGTAAACATACTTCGTTTTTGTATTGTATCGATCTTGTATCCATAGTCAATCACACAAGTTATCTTGTGGTCGTATTGTCTCGATTTCGTATCCATAGACGATCACACGAAGTGTGAACCGATTAGTTATATTTTCTCGACTCAGTCCATAGACAATCACTTTCAGAGAAAGGACTTATAGGTGGAAAAGTTTTAGATTGAGGTATATTTGGGTACCCTCGTCTTTTCAATTGGTATCAGAGCAGGCAAACACGAAAAGATCTAACAATCTGTGTTTGGTGCGATCCAACCTATAAGAAAATGAGTCTTATGAATGATTCAGTTAACGTACCACCAAGATTTAATGGGATGAATTACCCATTTTGGAAAGATGCCATGAGAACCTTTCTTAAATCCCGAGATTTTAATACTTGGATATTAATCGAAGACGGATATGAAAGACCAAGAGTAGAATATCCAGAAGCAGAGTTTAAACACTTATCATTCTACAGTTTTGAAGAAAGAGCTCTTGCAAAGAAGAACTATGATGGTCTAAATGCCATCATACACGCAGTAAGTGATGATCTTCGTCATCATGTTCTGTCTTGTGAAACTTCTAAGTAGGCATGGGATACTCTTGAGACCGTATTCGAAGGAAATGATTCCGAAAAAGAAGCGCGACTTCTGTCCCTTTCATCTGAAAGGGAATACCTTAAAATGGATGATAACGATACCTTTGAGGAGTTTAACACTAAACTTTCTGAGATTGTCAATGCTTATTTCTTACTTGGAAATACTATACCTGAAAAGGAAATAGTATGCAAAATTCTCAGATCGTTACCATCCAAATACGAGTCTAAGAAACATGCCATAATAGAAGCAAATAATCTTTCTATACTTTCTCGAAGCTCTCTTGTAGGAAAGTTAAAGATTTTTGATATATAATTTCTGCTGAAGAATCAAACTGAGAAACGTTGCCAGGAGAACAAGGTACCTGTTGAAAAAGAGCTTGACTCAACAATTGTGCTTCTAGTGCAACGAATTAAGGACATCTTATCTAAGGATAAACGTGATCCTGATACATTATCCTTTTGTCATAAAAAGGGCAATGGAAAAGTACAATGCTTCAAGTGCCGTAAATTCGGACATATGGCAAAAAAAAATCCCAGCAGAAGAACTCAGAAGTGCAGCAAGGCGTATGTCTCTACTCTTGATGATATTCCGGAGGAAGAACCCAATGAAGGAATGTCTAACTGTAATGCACTTCTTGCCAACTCTAACAGTGATGAATCCTGTGAGTCTAATCAACTCCTAGAAAAACTTGAGTTGGAAATTAAGGAAAATAAAAATTTAAGCCTGGTACTTGAAAACCTTTTGAAATTCCTTTCAGATAAAACCCGTATGGTAAAATCTGAACAAGAAAAAATGGGTGAAAAACCAAGAGAATCAGAAACTAGTTTTTCTGAAAACATGATAAGTTCTTCATGTGGAAGAAATAATCGCACTGAAATCTTCCTTGGAAATAAACTTATCAAAGCACTTCGTAAGGGGATAAAGAAGACTGGTAAGTTTATGAGATCTTAAAAGGAAATTGCAAACTCTTGCAATTACAAGAGAAAGAAAGAACAAAAGGGAACACAGTCTATTGTGTTTGTAAGTCATCCTAAGGATGTCTTTGTTAACTATGGTGAGAATAATTCTCACCTCAACACACACTAATTGTGTTGAAATATGCATCCTCACTTGTTGCCCAAAATTCTGATTGTGAGGAAGCATAAATCTGGGCAAGTTGTTCATGTATGTTTCCTTAGTGAAAAATAATAGATATCTTTTATTTTGGGGAGAAATAGTTTTGATTTCCATAAACCAAATTATTCCTTGATTTTCTCCCATCTTATATATATCTTCTTCCTATCCGAAAGAAGACAATTTTATTTCAATGAAGAAATCGGTAAAAGAAGGGTCATCTCTTGATGATTTAGCACTATGTGCATCAGTTATGAATGAAACTCATGATGTATCTCTTCATGATAACTCTCAAGATTCTCTAAGGAAACAGATTCTTACTGTTAAAGGTTGCATTAGATATCATGAGCTGATGATAAAGGATTCAAAAGAAGTACTAGCTAATCTTCATTCTCAACTGTTTGAGATGAAAAAATTATCTACTGAAAGAGGAAGTGCTCAGAAGAATTTGAATCCAGTTTTTGAAAGCAATCTTCACAAGAACTGAGAAGAGAATAATAGACATCAATTTTTGATTTCTTTCAATGATTGTATTAGGTCTATTATGAATAAAACTATCTTATTTTATGAATAAAATTACTTGGTTTACAATTTTTTTTGTAATAGTTTATGATTACATAGCCTGTGCTTGAATGCTTTATCTTATTGCTATGTATGTTTATGGGATGTTTGATTTCGGTTTTCATAACCTTATTATTCGATCTCATAATTTGTGAACCCTTATGGTTTGGTGACTTTTTGGTTTGGCAGGATTAAGTTCTGGCCCATGTTGGTAGGCTTTATCAAAGGATCATGAGGGGTTCTGATTGAAACAATATGTGAAAAAGTCACAATATGTTGAATCATTTGGTTTAGCATAAAAGCATACGTGTTTCGGGGTTTTCAACTTTTGCTTGTAATAGTTAAAAACCGGTTTTCAACCTTTCTCTGGTAAAGGTTGGTTGTTGTTATTCTTTTGTTTTTCATAAGGATGACAACATAATGATATTTCGGTATCAATTCTCCCTGGAAAGAAGATGCAAACATATTGGAGAAGATGATGCGAAATTTAGAGGTAACGACATTGTTAGTTAATCGTTTTCCTGTTTAAGAAAAGCCTGATTTTATTGCATATGATTATTGCTTTTGCTTAACAAAATTTCGGTACAATTGATGTTTTATTCCATTATTTGTGTATGGATGTGTGTGTGATTCAATTGTTTCCGGTTAAGAAAAACTATTGTTATCTTGCTTTATTGTTTGGTATCAATCGTTTAGGCTTACAAAATTTTGGTGCAATTGCGGTGCTTTAATGTCTATGTTGTTTCAATTGCTTCCGGTTGAGGTAAATAATTATGCAAGTTGATTTATTTGGTTTGTATGAATTGTTTATGGCTTAACAAAAGAAAAGGTTTTCGGGATGAATTGTTTAGTCCAATTAGATTCCGGATAAGAGAAACTAAGTTAATTCTGATCTTAGTTAGACTTATCAAAGTGGAGGTTTCGGTTATTCAAGTCTAATCGAATACCTTAACAAGAAATGCTAGTTAACTAACCTAGTACTTGTCTTGTTTAAAAGTGAAAGGTCTAAGTTATATGGATAATTAGAACCTGATGAGAAAAATAGAGTTATCTTTATTTTGGTTTTATCGAATAAGCGATTGTATTTGTACAATCGGTTTAGCAGAGGAACTAAGGTGCTTAGTCGATTTTTGGTTTGATAAACTATTAGGGAAAATTGCTTCGGGCAATTGTTTCCTTGGTAACATATCAAAACAAAATTACTTTGTAGTTTCCTTGGTAATGGAAGAGCCTTTTGTCGAACTCACATCACTTGGTTGAAAAGAGTTGTTACCAAACAGATTTGTTGTTCCTTTACTGTTTGGAATACGAACCAAAGGAATTGTTCCAAGTACGTGACTTATTACAAGTTGGAGGCGTGGGAATACAGACGGAACTAGGTGAACTATAGGTTTAGTTGCTTGGCCTCAACTATATGAAGTTGGTTTGATTTTGTATAGCGGCTTAATCTTGAGAGTATTCAATTCTGGACTAGGTCCCGGGGTTTTTCTGCATTTGCGGTTTCCTCGTTAACAAAATCTTGTTATGTTTTTTACTTTTCTATTTCCGCAATTATAATTATTTCTATTATAATTAGAAGTAAAATACACAAACGTTAATTCCTATTTACTTGATAGTAATCCTATTGTGTTTGGTTAAGTCCGAACCATTTATCAAGTATACATACTTTGTTGTTGTATTGTCTCGATCTTGTATCCATAGTCAATCACACAAGTTATCTTGTTGTCGTATTGTCTCGATCTCGTATCCATAGACGATCACACGAAGTGTGAACCAATTAGTTGTATTCTATCGACTCAGTCCATAGACAATCACTTTCGGAGAAAGGACTTATAGGTGGAAAAGTTTTAGATTGAGGTATATTTGGGTACCCTCGTCTTTTCAAAAACTATACTGTAACACGACTTATGTCTCAATATAGGAGATATAGTAGAAATAGACTTTCCAAGTGATAGATGAGTTTCAGTCTCCACATACCTTTTGTTGAAGAAGTTCCACAAGCTCTCCTTAGTAGTTCTTCGTCTTCAAATGATGAACGTCGTGAAGTCTAAGGATCAACTACACAATCTATGTCCTAGTCCGAGACATCTATAAGTAGACTAGAAATCAAGACTTATAGTTTTGATCACTAATATTGACAAACATGCTTGAGATAGCAACGCATGCGATTTCGACCGAGCAGTGCTCTAACAACTATTATTACTAGAAACTAGTAAATGCCGATATTATTTAAGTTATTACTGCAATTATATTAATAATGTCGAGAGACTTTAGAGATGGTGGCTGTTCCACCGACCCATTAGCACCCAATTAGGACTAGGTGTCTGCTCTTGTAATAATAGTGAAGCAATCTTCTTGGTTTCCTTAACACTGGTTATCAACATGATGATAAGTTGCTCGTTGTATTGTTGCGACTTGTTGTGTAGAAAAAAAATTAATACTTCAGGCTTGTTGGCTGGATTCCAAGGTCCAAATAAACATAAAGAAGTTAATGTAGAGTGTACAAAATAGGCCCTGTATCCATCGTTGATGCACGAAAGACGTCAAATAGCATGCTCTGGTTGAAGAAGCCAAATCTTCAAGCTGAGGTTCTTCATAAGGAAATTAAATCCAATAATTCTTCTATTTTGTCTTCGAGATTGTTTTATCAGGGCTATTCCGGTTCAAGGATATGAACAATGCATAACAAAAGCTTCTGCAAATAACTTTAGTTCAGCTGAAACTAATACAAGGTCCCCCAACTTCAACAAATAGACATCTCACAAGGTAAATGCATATCTGGTCTCAACACAGACAAACCAGATAGCAAATTCAAACCAAGCAGAAAACTGCTTTCCAAAACATCTAACACAATCTTTAACCTTCAAAAAACTAAACAAAACTAAACACCATGCACAAAAACAGGAACATAAGAGGCCTGCACGGGAAAAGAAACCCACCAGCAAAACAAACACAGGACAAAACACACCAAACAAACTAAAAAAACAGCTGCAAATAGAAATGAAGGTTTCGCGTTCGGAAAAAGGGTCGTCCTCATTGGATCTAATTACTTAATGACCTCTACCTACAAGGAGAGATTAGTGGATTTAGAATTACGGAAAAGTCCTTGTTCTGCATACTAACAAGGGTATTCTAGTACTTTGCTACAAAAGGGTGGGTATTGCATTAATTACAAATCTAGGGATGTCTTTTTATATTCGACACTTATCATCTGACACATCACTAATCTTTGTATCTCATCCGTCCATTACCGTTGATACGTGTTGGTGCGTTTTTAGAAGTTGGATTTATTTATTTTGAAGGAAACAAACATTTATTGATATCAATCCCCAAATACTTGCATAATATAATTAGGTGGTTATTATGAACCCACCACCTACATGATTAGAGATTCCAAATTGAGCTAAGTCATGTACATTGAATTAGCATCTTTAGGTACAACCGTGAAAGTAATTTCCCAAAGAGATAAGCTTTAGCCTCTTCCACTGTGGAAGAAAAAGTGTCAAAGTAGATAGATCCGCTACACAAATGATCTCAAAATGAGTCCATAACAATTGCACACACTGCACCTGATAGGTTTCTAAAACACCTTAATATTTATCTATTGTTTATGCTTTCTTTGCTAAGTTTTCTTGTAAATTATGTATCTTATGTTTAGTTTTGAGTTTTAGGTACTTTGGAGTCATTTGGAACAAAAGAAGAAGAAATGTTGCTTAAAAGGGAAAAAGGTGCAAATGCTGTTGGAGGCGAAATTATTCTCATTATTTTCTTTTATTTATTCATCTCTGTCTGAAAAGCATGTCAGCTTTAGTGATACAAATTATTGTCTAAAAAGCATGACAGCTTTAGTGATGAAGAGAAATTGAAGAGAGGAAGTGGGTATGAGAAATAAGAGACGGCTGATGTTGGTGGAAGAGTTCGAATAAAATCAAAAACGTCAATTCTCATGTGCAACTACTATTATGAGCGGAGCAGAGCCAAGCCAGCGATAGGAGACAACTGTTAGAGTATTGCTCGGTCGAACTCGCATGCGTTTCTATCTCAAGCATGTTTGCCAATGTTAGTGATCAAAACTATAAGTCTTGATTTCTAGCCTATTTATAGATGTCTCGGACTAGGACATAGATAGTGTAGTTGAGCTTAGTTTTCACGGCGTTCATCTCCTGAAGACGAAGAACTACTAAGGGGAGCTTGTGGAACTTCTTCGACAAAAGGTATGTGGATACTTTAACTCATCCATCACTTGTAAAGTCTATTTATACTATCTCCTATATTGAGACATAAGTCGTGTTACGATATAGTTTTCTCTATACACATTTGAGATTTCGAGCTGAGTATATCTCACTTACATATTTCTCGAAAACACGCTAAAGACCTTACAAGTCTGTGTTTGTAGCGATTTGATATGCACAAAGGTGCTATCTCTATAAACGTACCACCAGTCTTCGATGGCTCAAATTACTTGTGGTGGAAAATTGCCATGCGTGCCTTTCTTCAATCCCTTGATTTTTAATCATGAGTTTTTGTAGTTAATGGCTATGATGCTCCCGTTGTGGCAGTAGAGAATGCAACCATTCCAAAGAACATTGGTGAATACAATGCTGCCGAGATACTTGCTGCAAAGCAAAACTCCGACAGTTTGAATGCCATTACCCCAGATCTTCAACACCATGTGACTACGTGCACTAAGTCTAAAGATACTTGGGATATCTTAGAAACCGTATTCAAAGGTAATACCAGTGAGAAGGAAGCTAGGCTTCAAAACCTTAATTCCGATTGGGAAAACCTTTGTATGGCAGATGAAGATTCATTTGATGAGTTTAATCACAAAGTGTCTGAAATTGTTAATGCATCTTTTGCATTGGGTAAGACTATTCCTGAAAAGGACATTGTGATGAAAATTCTTAGATCGCTGCCATCTAGATACGATTCTAAGAAGCATGCCATCGTTGAGGTAAATAACCTTGATGCTCTTTCCATAAACACCTTGGTTGGAAAGCTAAAGATCTTTGATCGTGAGCATACATCCAAAATCGGAAAGGATGTTGCCTTCAAAGCACAAAAGAACACTAAATTACTTGACAAAAGTAAAAGTGTTTATGTCTCTAAGGATGATCTTTCTGAAACTGATTCATCAGACGGAGATCTTGACAAATCAGTCTTTTTGATCACAAGACAGTTTAGGGATCTTCTATTGAAGAGAAGTAAACGGTTTTCCAGAGACAAACCTAGGTCATCAGTTAAACCTCACAATGGCATTCCTCCTAGAAACAGGGATGCTGACGAGGCTGATGACGAGGATATGTCACAGTGCTTTAAGTGTAAATGTCTTAGTCATTTTGCAAATGAGTGTCCAAATCGTAGAAAATACACTGGGAACAAAGGTCTTGCTGCAACTTTTGATGAAATGTCTGATCACTATGATTCCAATGAAGACGAAAAATCAAGTGTTGCACTTCTTTGTGAAGATATTGATTTTGATAATTGTAACAATACATACATCAATTTTAATATTCTTCCAGAATACTCAACCAATCTTGAAAAAGAAATTTACCTTTCTGTTCGAAACTCTCTGTCTGATTTTTCAGGTTCCACTCTGTGCCTAGCAGCTTGCACATCTCGGGCGTCTCAATCAGCTTATCCATTGACATGCTCTTATTTTTCACTCAAGGGTCATGAACTTTCAAAGTGTTTCAAGTATAAACACAAGATGATACATGTCAAGAGACTTCAACGAAGAGCAAATCGCTTAGCAAACAAGCTCAAACTTGTTTTAAAAAACGCTGAGGTATGTAAGATTTTATCCTCTTCAAAGAAGTTGGTTTTCAAAGATAGGTCAAGACCACTAGAGAAAAGAGTATGGTCTAAACGTTTTGATAGACATGGATCTATGAATTCCTTTCAAAAAGGTTATGGTGGACAAATTGTTGTTCACCGCAGCACAACTTGATTGTGTTGTTTTGGTGCATCTTGTCTCATGTGTCTGATTAAAAGAGACAAGATTATGCACACCTCAGGATTTAAAGAAAAAAAACTTTTTGTTTTGTTTTTCTTAGATTTGCTGTATGATTTGGAATTCTTTCATATCTAATTGATATTGGAAGGGACTTCCCCGTTTATCCAAAGAGGGTTATTCTCTACAATTCTACTCTCTATAGGGTTGTGAATTTTACGTGCGTGAACCTGTACTGTTTAAGGTTCCGTGACCCTACATTCATTTTTCCTTCTCTGAAACTCTTTTCATCTTAAGACTGCCTGTTGAGTTTATATTGTGATTTCCTCTCACAAACCCATACACGTATGGAGACTCCAAACATCATGTGTTCTGATGGAAAAGATGTTAATATGATTGTTAAGCCATCAATCATGAAGGAAAAATAAAAATCTCCATTGCCTCCAACCTTGAAAAGAAAAAGAAGGAATGTGAGGAAGCCAAGAATTGTTCCTTCAAATTCTAAAAAGTATTTTGATGTTCTTGAAGAGTTGAAGGAAACAAGAAAGGATATTAAGCAAATAAAGGCTTTTGTTATGAGAACTCTCGAAATTCAGAAGGACTTGGTTCGACATCATCAGCCTAGAAGGTTTGTTGGAATTGACTCCTTTCTCCATGAACCCTATGTACCAATGGCTATTGACGACAAGGAGTTCGGGGACGATAAAGAATTCTTTAGAAGTCTCAATGTCTAGTAAATCTTCTCTTAAGAATTTATTTCTTGTGTTTTAGAAGAATAACTAGGGTTTGGAATAACCATTATTGTGAGTACACATAGCTATGTCCAACGATTTTAATCTTCGTGTTTTAGATTTATTTATTTAAAATCTAAGTTTTGTGGAAGATGATTTTTGCAATTTTAATCTTTATGATTTTATATATTGCAAATGGTTATGGGATATGTTGTTTACGTCCGTGAACCTGTGACTGTCCCATACTTGTTCAAAAGTTATCTCTATTATGTCGATATGAATGTATTGATGGAAGATAGAATGGACTTTTGACATTACAAAAGTTTAAGACTTTTATGTCATTATTTGATGGAAGAAAGGATAAAACTTTTGTGTACAAGGATTAAGTCTATTATATGTCATTGTGCAAATAGTGATGGAAAATAGGATGAATCCTTGTCTATTCTGCAGTATTGGTCGATCTCCGATCCACATTTTTGTGCATATACTGTGTTTCTACGTAAGGTTCCTTATGTTTGAGCATGACCAACTAAATTGATCATTCTCTTATGGTTATTTTAGTTGTTGCTCCGTAAGTTCTCTTATGTCGAGCATGACCAATTGAATTGATCACTTTTTGTGGTTAATTTGGTTGTGTATTCCAATTAAATTAATGGTGGGTTTTATTGTGATTAATTTGGTTGTATTTTTCGATTGAACTAACCATGGGTTCTCTTGTGGTTATTTCAATTGAATATTTTGGATACAAATTCATGTTTTCATGTGAGTTGATTTTATCCAAAAGAAATCCTTCTTTTCTTGTAAAAGCAAGGTCGCCTTTGTTGTTCCTTCGGGGATGACATTTTATGGGGGAGAGTTCATTTTGAACCTTTGCTTAATCGCCAGATCTTTGTGGGGAGTGCGGCTGTGGAATATTAGGGGTTATCTTGTATCTTTATTAACTCCTTGATGAATGCATTTAGCTTCGGCTTTATGATGGCATCTAAATAAGTTGGTATGGTATTCTCTTTTGGTCATGAAGTATCTCCATGAAAATTTCATGAGGATCCACTAGTTCTCGTACCTTTGCCAATTTATATTGACAAAAAGGGGGAGAATTAATGTGTAGTGTGATACTACACATACATATGGTTTACGGATCATTATGTAAGGGGGAGTGGTTTTCATGTTGAGATAAATTATAGACTAAGGGGGAGTGATGAATATCACCATAGTATTGTTGTCAAAGTTGTGATACAATTGAACTTTGATGCGGTGTAATAATACTATGACACTGTATAACAATGATTGAGAGCATTGTGTTTTCTCATTGTTATCGCTACGGATCTTCAACAACTATGATGCTGAACTTACAACCTTTAGGATCATGGAATACTTGGAAGTGACGAAGATTTCGAGTCGCGTTGAAGATGCCAAGGAGATCAAGCATGTGGATGAGAAGCTACAATTTTTATTTATTTTGTAATCCATATGTATTGATAGTTTTGTCACTAAAATTGACAAAGGGGGAGATTGTTAGAGCATTGCTCGGTCGAACTCGCATGCGTTGCTATCTCAAGCATGTTTGTCAATGTTAGTGATCAAAACTATAAGTCTTGATTTCTAGCCTATTTATAGATGTCTCAGACTAGGACATAGATAGTGTAGTTGAGCTTAGTTTTCACGGCGTTCATCTCTTGAAGACGAATAACTACTAAGGGGAGATTGTGGAACTTCTTCGACAAAAGGTATGTGGAGACTTGAACTCATCTATCACTTGGAAAATCTATTTCTACTATCTCCTATATTGAGACATAAGTCATGTTACGATATAGTTTTCTCTATACACATTTGAGATTTCGAGCTGAGTATATCTCGCTTACATATTTCTCGAAATATGTGTTGGTAAGCTTTCGCTTCGACCAAGTTCATCTTATATCATGAGAAAATTGCCAAGTAACATCTTACATGGTTTGTGTGATACAATCATTTGATGTAGGCTTGGAATGTTTCGATAATGATTATTTCAATATCTTGAAAATTGCTTTGATGCTAATAGTGTGTGAAAACGACTATTGTCATTATAGAAGAATGTTTCAATGATTGAAATAAAGAGTTGAGAATGTAACCATCTTTGGATATAAGCATATATAGTGTGTTCGCACATTAGTGTATAAATCCATAAACCGAAAGCCAAGAGTATGCATATGTGTGTATACGAAATTGGTGAAGGAGACAGGTTAAGTATGCGTACCCGTATGCATACTGGCGGAAGTTTTCGAATCGAGAATTTCTGCTGAGTTTGGGTTTTGAAAAACTCTTAACTAGTCACCTTAAGTATGCGTACCTGGCGGAAGTTTTCGAACCGAAAATTTCAGCTGAGTTTAGAAACTAAACAAACTCAAAAACCGGTTGCTTAAGTACGCATACCCGTATGCATACTTAAGATGGTTACTTTGTCAAATCGGTCAGTTCATGGACTTAAACATTTAAATCATAAGGAATGCAATCTTTGCAAACCGTGGCTATAATGTTCATGATTGATTCAAGTGAATCAAACCGATTTGGTTTCAATTGTGTTTTCTAAACAATTGAACAACTCTTTAACTAGTTTCATTTGAGTCATTTGAACTAGTTATGGTTGAGATGAATAAGGTTGATATGAGAGTAATCATATAGATAACCTCGGTTAACTATTTGTGAACCAACATGGTGTACACGTTTAGGTACGGTTACATATGTAGCGCCCCCAAAGCTAGCATGTGACTAATCTAAGAGATTTACTATAAAATGAGGCACTAACGATCTAATACATCTATTTAAACATTACTTTAGAAGTTCTAAACAAAGATTAACCCGAACCTAAACCCTCTCTGAAATAATTACAAGAACTCCTCTTTGATGATACATATTCAGTAGTGAGTTGGTTTACAAATAGAATATAAACACAAAATAAACATAGCGGAAGCTAACCAACTAACGGAACCAACTCCTCGACGCTTCCATCGCTACGCGCACGTCTTGATCTGTCTCTGAAACTGAAAGTGGAAATTGAGTGAGCACATCATCCCTAAAGAGGTGCCCAGTAGAAATAACAACTAACTTTCAAGTAATCACTAGAATGATTTAAAAACAATGCAGGTTTTGTCGAAAACCGATAAAACACGGAAAACAGATAAAGCATATTATAATAATAGTTGTACTGAAATATAAAGTTCTACCAATCAATTATCCGGCACACATTCACAACAGTAATAATAGTTGGGTGACGTAATCCTTCGGAGTAGTAAGGCGTGACTCTTGCAGATTCTTCAATGATCATTAAAGCGCCCTGAGGTTTGCGGCCTCGTAGTCATATAAGATTTGTACCTTACCAGTACCTCATTATACGCGCACTCTACATAACAAGTATCTGAAGAGCACTAATGGTGGTAACATAATAATAATAAATTTTTCAAAGTAATTTAAAAGAACAGTAAACATTCATGGATACAGAATAGTTCCCTCTATGAAAAGTATTTCATTGGCTGCTTTTACGCCTCCTATAGTAATATTGGACACCTCAGTAACCACTTAAGGAAACCTTCTGGGCCTATTTAATATTGGATGCTTTTACGCCCCTACACAAGTGCTTAAAAACTAGGTATAAAGTACGGTGAAGGAACTCATTCTATACACCAATAAAAGGAAACCCTCTTCCTTTCATGCTAACAATAAGTAAAGAATGTAACCACTTTCCAGTCAATGGAAAGAATCACTTTTTGAAAATAAGTAAATACTCCCAAAACACAGATATTAGTCGTTTCTAAAGATCCAAACCATCCCAAAATGTAAAAGAAAACTAATTTGTATTACACACAAATAATATATGCATACACATATCATATACTAACAAAGATATGCATGACTTTCATAATATAAATAGATTTATAAAACAATAATGAATACAAGAGAGTTAGTTATCAATTCCCACCTCTTTTGACGACAATCCTCGCCTACCTCGAGATCCACAATCCACTGGTTCGTCATTTGAGTCGATCGTTGTTAATAAAGATCAACTGTTAATCACACAAGCACTCTAAGAGATTAGCCAAAAGACTCACACAAGGCTCAAAATATAATCTCATACAATTCTCAAGTTATAAGCCAAGTGAACTACCTAATGGTTCTAAGTCCATTTATGGTTCTACATCATTTATCTATCTAACTTTAGCACATCTAAGGTTTACTAATTCAATCAAATAACAACAATCCCAAGAAGGAAATCGAATTAATTGAAACCCTAAATTACCTGGTTCTGTGATTCTTCATAAGAACAACTTCAGCACTTTAATTAAACACCAACCCATTCGATCTTCATCCAATAGAAACTCAAAACTCCTCTTAATATCTCTTCCAACTCAATAACAGAACCCTACAGCATCACTCATTCTTCTCCCGAACTCAAATAACATTAACAACACCACCAGTAATCAATTCCTAATGTTTACCCTAAGTTTCTCTTCGATTCGAGCTCAGAATCATCTCACAAAATCGCTAGAGGCGATGGACAGAAGCAGAAGGAGAAAAAGAAAGAAGAATGAAGAATGAAGAAGAAATGAGAAGAGAATGAGCTTATCTGCTCGATGGGTGGAGGGGATAAGACCAAGAATAATTATTAAGGCGCCCAGAAAATGGATAAGGGCAGCCGGGCGGTTTGACAGCAAAATGATTATTTTTCCCTTCGACCATTATGATGAAATCTTATTCGTATGATATCCGAATAACACGCTCGAGTAGTCCATCTCGCATAACTTTTCGAGATCTATCTAGTGATATTAATTTCATACCTAGATCTTTGTTAGATTAATTTCTATTAATTAATATTCATCTCTAATTAATCGAGTCATTAGCGGCTTAGTCATCTCTTGACTGGTCTAATAGCGTTGACGAGCTTGAGGGTCCTTACAACATAAACCTAAATAAGGGTACATTTCATTTGTGTGTAACAAGCTAAGTTCGATCTAACGGTTGAAAGATATTAGCTTGGTTAAATCAGGTTTTTCATCTAACGATGAATATTGAATGCTTTGTTACCAAGGTAACTTGGATTGCAAACCCTGATTTGAAAACTATATAAAGGATAACTTTAGCAACTGGGAAACCTAATCCCCACACCTCCTGTGTGTTACTAGTTGCATAACTAGAGTCGATTCTCCTTTAACCTTAGGTTTCTTCACGAGACCCTGTAGGTTAACGACTTGAAGACTTCATTGGGATTGTGAAGCCAGACCCAACTATTATCTTTGTAGTTGCGTGATCTGATCTTGCCGTTTCTATCGTGTTGAGTGCAGTTGAAATAATTGGCTTGAGATTTTATATCTCCGTTAGGCAAGATAGAAAAGTAATCACAAACAAACTTCGTCGCATCGTTTGTGATTCCATAATATCTTGTTTCGCTAGTCGATTAAGATTATTGTGAGGTGATTGATAATTCTAGGATGTTCTTCGGGAATATAAGTCCGGGTTATCAATTGGTTCATGTTCACCTTGATTTATCAAAAGATGGAACAAAAACTCTTGGATATTTCTGTGGGAGAAAGATTTATTCAATCCTATAGACTTTTCTATGTGAGACAGATTTGTCTATCAAGTCTTCGACTTTGGGTCGTAGCAACTCTTAGTTGTGGGTGAGATCAGCTAAGGGAATCAAGTGCGTAGTATCCTGCTGGGATCAGAGACGTAAGGAGCGTAACTGTACCTTGAATCAGTGTGAGATTGATTAGGGTTCAACTACAATCCAGTCCGAAGTTAATTGGTAGTAGGCTAGAGTCTGTAGCAGCTTAATACAGTGTGGTGTTCAATCTGGACTAGGTCCCGGGTTTTTCTGCATTTGAGGTTTCCTCGTTAACAAAATTCTGGTGTCTGTGTTATTTCTTTTTCGCATTATATTTTGTTATATAATTGAAATATCACAGGTTGTGCGTTAAGATCAATCAATTAGAATATCCAACCTTTGGTTGTTGATTTACATTGATTGACACTTGAACATTGGTCTTTGGTACCGTTCAAGTTGTTTCACATAATAATCAGGCTCACGAATTTCTATCTGTTCGATTTGCTGATTACATTGTGAAACGGAGATATTAAAACTCTTTAATATACTTTACTCTAGATTGAGTCTGACTGTCTGGTTGATTCTCTAGAAAGTGTATTGGAGTAAGTCCTCTCAGATTGCCAAACGAATTATTGGGTGTGGTTGTTAGACCCCCGCATTTTCAACAACCACTTCAGCTTAGTCTAGAGAAGCAAGGGACAAACAACTGTGGTGGCTTGTATTAATCTACCGGGAGCACAGTGGAGGATAAGGGGATGTCATTCCTTGGTGGCCTGTACCCAAAGCTGGGGTGTCTAAATCCAGATCCATTTTCTACACAAGCCTAAAAGTTGGAGAAAATCATTTCTCTAATCATTATTTGGTGTTATTTCTCATTCTCTGTCTGTATGAATGACGGCTCTGAGATCTGAGAGAAATCAGTGAAGAGAATCAAGGGAGAAGAAATCTGTTGTTGTGAATTGAAATGGGTTTTATTTGGGTTAGTTTTGGGGTTGTTTACAAAACAGAGAAGATGAAATTGAAGAACTGAATGTAGGGTTTCTGGATTCAAGTTTGTTTGAATGAAAATCTGAGGTGAAGAAGAAGGATTGGTCGATGGGGGTTTGAGATGTTCTGGCAACAAGAGATTAAACATGGGTTATGAGATGATTTTGATTGATCCATATCGAGAAATATAGGTAGAAAGGGGATCTGTTCTGATGGTTGATGATGATTTCTGAGAAGTGGAGATGAAGCTGAGGATGTTAATGGGGTTGTTGTGGATTAAGAGATTAAGTTTTAAATCGATGGTCTTGATGGGTATATTGGAAATAATAAACAGATTTGACTTTGCTACATAATCTTTGAGAAGAATCCGTTCTTGACTGGCAGTTACTATATTTTCGGAGGGAATTAAGAGGAGGTTTCAAGCTATGAAATTTGAAGAAAAAAAACTGGCTCCTAACTCAAATCTGGATTACTGAGTCACTCTTGCGATCTATCAAACCATCAGTAAAATCATACACATGATAAAGGGAATAATACTGAAACATACTTTGATTATCCATCCTGCTATGGATGGGTTGCAATACTGCCGTTGGAGGTGACGACAACACTGTCTTGGATTGAGTCAATACTGTAAAAGGAAGGAGCGTAATTGTTATGAGGTTCCAATACTACTGAAAAGCTTCCATTTTGAAGGACAAGAGTTCCTGCAAAAAAAAAAAAAACAAAAAAAAAAAGAGAAAATTAGCAATACATTTGTTTAGGACTAAAAGTAGATAGCATAGGGAAAACGGTAATTAGGACAAAATTCAGAACAATCTAAGAAATAAAAAAGAAATAAGATTATGAAAAACGTTTATGAGCTCATGAAAACATTTATAAAACTGGAAAAGATTGCATAGATTAATTGAGATTGGATCAAGTACTAATTTTGGCATGATTATTTACTTTTTTGGAATGACTAAAGGTACGATAATTTCCAAATCTCAGATGGTAAAATTGGATTTTGTATATTTGCCGTCAAATCGAGAGCTCAACTTGAGCATGATAACTAATTGTCTGTCCAAGATGCCGACGGATGAGATGAGACTGTCCATGTAGGAATTGACATGCATCACCCGTCCCCATAAACAAGGCCATTCCCGTAACTCTAAATCCATTAATTCTCCAATTAAATTAAGCTCTCTTTCTGGGGGTCATTAAACAAGCGTATGTTTCGTAATAAAAGAATTAGACACAATTAGGACGACCCTTCTTCCGGACGTGAAACCTACCTTTCAATATCATTAATAATCCAAAGTGGAGGTTTTATATATATATTAAAGATCTGTGTTGTGTTAAGGGGTTTTATTATAGTTGAAGAAGCAGAAGAGGAGGAGGAATTTTTTTTTGGTTTTTGGTTGTAATTGGAGTTCATATAAATTCCAACTACAGCTACTATAAGCTGCTTATTATTGTGGTCTGAAAAGCTTTGTTTGATCACCTTTTGGTGCAGCTGAAAATAGGGCCTTGTCATCAAAACTTATATAATCAAGTTAGAACTTCACCATCGGAAGTAGTGAAGCTGAGACGACGCCATTCAAGGGTGAAGAAGAGTCTTCGCCTGCTGCACAAGTGAGTTGAGAAATCAATGGACATTTTCTTATGTTTCGTATTGATTGAATTTATTGTATATTTTGGACATATGTTGTTTGATGTTTGCGGGGAACATGTGAAAATCATGTTTGAATTCAAGTGGTTTTGATAGTTCCCTCAACATGCAATTGTTCTCTTGATTACCGATGAAGAACTTTAAATGTTTATCACCAAAAATGAGTTTATCCAGGGATTATTATTAGCCTTATTAAAATAATGATCTTATTGAGTGTATTAGAAGTTTTTGTTATCAGGTCAACTTTTCAAAATATTTGAATGGACTTGTAAGGATCGATTTACCATGTTAGTAATTCACAGTATACAGTTGTATCTTTTTTTTTTACAGGAGCAGACCAGCATGCCTGCATATCCTAATTGGGCTGCATATCCATTAGATTTTCTAAGGATTTAACAACTACAGTAGCTCATTGTCTGAGATGTTTCAGGCTTATTATCCTCCTGGAATGGCTATGTCTCCTCCTCCATACTATAATCCCACAGTTGGATTGGGTCATCCCCCCCCCCCCCCCCTTCATTTGGGGCGCACCTCAGGTATTTCTTTTTTCTATAACCGCAAAATAAATCTTTTATACCATCTTTATAAGGATCTTAGCACCAATATAATGTGAGCAGAATTGCTTGGGAAGCTTGACTAATTTTGTGTTCTCTTTCATATGGGTCACGTTATGGAGCAATCTATGCGCACGGAGGTGTTTATGCCCATCCTTCCGTTCCTCCTGTAAGTTCTCTTCATAAGAAAATGTATTTTGTCTTGTAATAGATCTCTCCTATCCAAGTCTTCTTCTTAAACTGTTGGGTTGGGTATACGTCTGTTTTTGATTATTTTGTAATTTTAATTACACTCACTGTCAGTGAAAAAAATATATTTCATTCTCATCCCTTTTGACACCTCCCACATTGAATGTATATGTAGTACTCTCGAATCAAATCTACAGTTCTTTACATCACACCCTTTTCAAATGCCTATATATTTCCAACTTCCTACAATATTTCCTTTTGTGTGTTTTCACCACTATCCATCTCCTTCTCTCTGTCTGACTCCTCATTATTCACATTTTGCAAAATACAAGTATACGCTTATTAGGTGTTTTCTGAATACAATATGATTTTTATTATGGCTGCACTTAGGGCCCTGAAGAAGCATTTGTCAGGAATTCTCTCTAATAGCTTGTGGAAGATATGCAGTATGTAGAAGTATCCCATTGTTGTTGCATTGTGAGGCTCAGTTTTCCAACCATAGGGCAACCCTTCCACTTTGGGATGCCAATCTAATTGTTTTATCTAAGTCTAACTTTAACAGCTAGTCGAGCAAATTGCATTTTAACTACTTATAATCATTCCATATTCATCCAAATAGTAACTCTGATATGCTGATAGTTAAAACACTGGAACTTTAAATAAAAATCCTTTTATGAAAATATAGGAGTCCTAGTAGGCATCAAACCATTGTGTAGCTAAAGCTCTTGTAACAACTCCCTAAACTTTTTTATGTCAGGCGGCTCATTCGCAAGGTCGTGCGGTTTCAGCATCTCTTGTTGTAGGGAGGCCACAGTATGTAAATTGTCGAATTTTTTTATGAGGGCTGATTGATGGGGAATTAAAGTTCTTTCTGATTTGTTAGGGCAATTGGACCTTACTGTCGATAGTTGTGATGTAGGTGGCTACACACCTGCGAAGTCATCAAGTATTAAAGAATAGGGTTTATGAAGAAACTAAAAGGATTTGATGGGCTTGTAGTTACACTAGGCATTGGTGATGTGAATGATGGGAGTGGTGAAATGTCACAAAGGTTTGTTCATTCCCTGACATAATCATTTAGTTATTTCTCTAGATGGAATAGAGTTTTTTATAACAATAGCCATCCAGTAATCTTCTAACACTTATTGTTGTAAAATGAGCATGGGTATAGTGGGGACTATAAGACTGATGGTTCCAGTGATGGAAGTGACGGAACATTGCACGGGTAAGGTTTTATTCTTCTTTCCTCGTGGGAACTTTTTATCATCCGCTAATATATCAATTCTTTTTTACCAAATAACCTAATGATTAATTGCTAAGAGATTCTACTTGGATAAAGCTTTAAATTTTGTGAGACGGGTTACTCATAGGCAATACAAACACACAATAGTGGCATATTCAATCTAGGCCAAGTTTTACTCGTGATTTTCTTCATGATTTGCACCGCTAGTGATCATAAGTTACTACTAGTTATTAGGGTTCTTGATAAAATTACCTAAGACTCCTAATTAGTTATAGAGAAGTTATTAAGATATTTAATTCGCGACTCAAACCTACGAAATAACTAATCATATTGTACGAACACAATCAAATAATTGTTACACGCAGTAAAACTTGAGCGATATACAAAAGAATGAATAACGGAACTAATATTAATCGGATAACATGTCCATGACTTTAGGTTACATTTTTAATCAATAAGAAAAGTTTAGCTCATCATGGATTTTTCAGAATCCATGAAAAATATAAAAGATAGCAAAGTAAAGGAAACCCTAGAAATTGTGATGTTCAATTGCAACTCCAAGCCCTAGCTCCTTCTTCTCCTTGTTGTAAAGTATTTTTCTAAGTGTTCTTCTTATATAGCTATCTTGAAGGTATGTCTTTTTAGCTTCATCGGGACCCATATTCCTAAAAAATAGAGTCAAAACGCATCAAAAGTGTCCCAGGAAGTTTTCAGGTTCGGCTACTATTTGGTGATGAATTATCAGCCGAAGGTGATAAGTTATTTTTGCTCTGGATTAGTGTCAGGTTCGGCTGTTATTGTGTGGATGTGGGGATGATTACCAGCCGAACCTTCTTCTGGACACTCACATTTTTCATTCAAAACTTGCTCCAAAGTTTGGCTACTATTCTCCAAACTCATTTTTAGCCGAACATTCTATTGTATACTTAATTCGTCCAGAACTCATTTTGCGGTTCAGCTACTATCAACGAATCTCTTCTCGATTTTGTGTTCAAAGAATTTTGATTTAGCAAAAAATATTCTTTGTATGGTCCGTTGATGTTGTTGAGTAGCCTCCCATGAGTGTTCAACGCGACTTTCTCCGGCAAATCTTCATCATCGGGATTCTTACAGGTTGCAATTGTCATTGTCACATCATTCATTTATCCTCTCGAAGGTCATACACATTGATAATTCAAATAAATTTTGAAATTTATGCAACACTAGATCCAACATTTCACGATCTAAGGTAGAAAAATAATTCACTGTTTTCCAAGTTAAACCACCACACCATGTCCCAAAAGTAATTACCGGGCCCATTGTCTCCAAGGTAAGTCAGAAGTGTAGCTGCTAGGTCACTATAACGATGCATGACTTCAACAAAGATATCGACTCCCTGATACCCACTTACATAGTACAAATGTGAATAGAAGTTGCTTAATGTTAGCTTTGTGAATCAGATAATTATAACAGTTTAGGTCGTACAAAATCTAATTAGCATTACCAAATGGCGGATATGGTTTTTATTGAACAAGGATGATATGGTAAGTTGGAAGGCCAACAGAAACAAGTACATTACCCCGCTTGGCATCACCTCACCACGGAACTATCATGCACTACACCAAATCCAGGATTTTGCAACGTGTCATTTTTAGGGTTTGCAACGGATATTTACGTTGGAGACATTTATCCGTTGGTTAAAATAGAAATTACGTTGCACTGGATCTAGATTATTAGATACAAAAAAGAAAAAAGGATACGCTCGCCTTTATCAAAGTTATTGAGGGCTTAAATGTCAGTTGAAATTATTAATATACAATTATTTTCCCCTTTCTTCTATTTTCTTTACCTCTCCCAGAACGTTCTCTCTCCCTCTCCCATTTTCGCTCTCCCTCTCCCAAAACGTTATCTAGTTCTCCTCCTTTTTTTTCTCTCTTAAACCTAAATCAAGTTTCCAGAAATCAAAATCTATGTTTCCCAAACCCTAATTGCATGAATCAAAACTCATCGTTCTTAAACCTAAATCAAAACTAAGTTTCCATAAATCAAAATCTATCTCTCGTGAACCCTAAAAAACTCATTAATCGCAAATCAAAACCAATCTTTAACTCCAATTGTTGGTGTTTCTGAAGAAACTACTGCTGTGAAGAGACTGTATCAAATGGAACAAACCGGAACTTGGTTGTTCCCTGCTATCAATGTTAATGACTCTCTTACCAAGAGCAAGGTATAATTTCTCTATCAGGTCTTATTTTTTTCTTTGATTTCTGAATTTTGTTAATCATTATAATGGTTATTTGTTAGATCTTGGGTTTTTCTGTTTAATTTGGGATTCAATATTCAGGATTGTGCTGTTAAGAAAAACACTTTTAGGTATTTTATTCAGATTTGGTTTTGGATCTATGTTTTTCTGTTATTTTCATGATTAAATTCAGATTTAGTCCCAATTTAGTACTATATGGGATCATGGGTTGTCTTTGTTTTTACTAATAACCATGTTTTTTTACCCAGAATTGGTATGTTCTGTATTCAGCTTTTGTTTTCGGTTCTGTATTTTTAATCTTGATTTTTGTTTGGAGCTCGTGTAAGTGCGATTGAAACCGATCTGATCTGTGCTCTGTGCTCCTCTATACTAGAGCATATGAGTTAGTGAGTCTTTACGTGGTTTGACAAAAAAGTAAAAGACATACCTTACAAGGAATGAGGGATTAAAAGTAACAAAACAACTCTGAGTTCGGTTGACATGAAGTGGGTTTGAATATACTATCTAGTTTAGTAATCTGGTGGCTAGGTAGTCAATTATATGGTCAGTTGTAAGCTTATTTTTGGTTGTCTTGAATGGTCGGCAAGCACACCTTCCTTTATTAGCGCTGGTTATAGTGAAAATGATTATATATAACCACAACTTATCTCTTGCTTATGCTACTGTAAGACCAGTTAACACCACCTGTACCAGTTACTTAAAGCTTTATCGTAATGTTCTTCTATTTGCTGGATATTAATGATTATATGCTAGTTAACCTCTTACCTATTTAGGTAATGATATAATTGTTCCCATTTTTGCGAGGCTGTTGGGCACATTTATATTCAACTTGGCCAGACTGATACATTTATGTTCAGCATATCACTAACTAAATCTATTATTGGCTGGTTGTTTTACATTACCAGGAGGTCAACTGCCAGAGCAAATGAGCTGACAAACATATAAGTACCGATGGTATGACAATTACTTTTTTATGACAAAGGGACTCTCTGATTTAAGATGTCACTTGATATGATGAATTTTTAATGATTAGTTTCAAGTGTTCTGTTAAGAATGAGCTTAATCCGTGTTTTTCATCATACTGATTTGTGGGGTAGGCTTTCTGAACCTCGTACCAATAAGGAACCCATTGTATATCACATTTCTTCGAGTTAATTTCATAGTAATAGGCTTTACAGTGTGCATGAGTCATATTCAGGACGTAATCTGATCGGGAATCTATACTTTTTAAGTTTCTCTTTATTTTATTATTGATTGGTGCAGTATGCTTCCTTTTGATTCTCTGTCCAACCCCCATGTTGTGTTTACTAAAGTACTTTTTGAGTTGCAGATAAAGAACAAATATGGACCAGATGAATGGGAAATTTGTGTTCCTGGTAAAGTGTAAACGAAATGAGCAGCTGAAATGGTTGTAGGACTTGGCAATGGAGTCCCGTGGGTTCTGTGCGAACAAGATGATGCTCCCGATCCAATTGTACATAACTTTGAAGCTTTTGAACAATTCGTAGTTTACTAGTGTCTCTTGTTATACGTCATATTAAGCATGGATCGGTCAAACCTTGAATATTATCCATTTTTTTTGTTTCTAACTTGGGTTTGTTCTCTTATGATAGATAAATGCTTGCAATGGTTCCACTGAAGATGTGGCATATTCGGTTACGAAATTCATACAAACCGGTGGATAATTAATGAACTATTACATGGTTATGTGAATCGTGATGTCTCGTTACAATTTGACATGACATTCTCTTCGGTTCCTTGAAGTTCAGGTATCTTGCTTGCTAAAAGATACCTTGGTGATGGAGCAGCTTATGGACAAGAAGATCCTTCAATTACTTTGGTGATGGCTCATCTTAATTAAGGTTCGTCAGTTTATCTCAGACCCATATGATATTTTCCATTTAAGAAGCGTCATCCTTGTAGCTCTGGGTAAAACAGTTAGTTTGGCACGTTCAACATCATTGTGATTAGTGTCCCTGTTAGGAATCTTACTTACTATTATGATTCTATTTATCATTTTGTTATCTGGTAATCTTATTAGCAGTACATGTTTTTTTGGTATTAAAACACAATTTCACCACCAATATGCACTGATCCAATCAAAAATTCTGAACCGCCTGGGGTTGAATCATGAGGGCATTGGTAGCGCTGGTGTCATAAAGATTGCTCAGTATAGAGCTTATTAACAACTGAAGCTGACTGATTTATGTTAACTGATGTTTGCTCAGAAACTAGGGTTCTTGAGCTATGTTATGTAATCTGAAATTTCTATGGGTTTGTGTCTGCACTTCTAGAGTTTGAAAACTTAACTGATGAGAAATTTATGTTCTTGATGGTGATGTAAAAATGATCAATCAAATGTTCTTGATGGGGCTGTGATGATCAACCAAATGCGTGTTGTTTGTTGTGAAAATGGTATATATTTATAGAATGGTAGATAGGTTCCGAAATTTGTATATGCCGGTGCAGAAATCTGCAGGAATTTATTTTTTTTAACCTGTAAATAGTTTTGCAACGTATATAAAGGTTGCGCAAATTAATGTAACCGTTGCACAAATTTTTAAATCCGTTGCTCAAATTGCAAAATAAAACGTTGGTAAAACTGTGCACCAAGGTTATATAAGTTGCACAAATTAATTTGTGCAACGGATTTTGGCGTTGCACATAAATTTGCTATGCCATATTCCCAACTTATATAAGCGTTGGTTAAATTCATTGCAACGCGTATATCCGTCCCAAATCGGCTGTTTTGGTGTGGTGATGCTACCCCCACCTCAACCTCAATATTGCACCCACATCTGAAATGAAAAAACTTTGATTAACCAATCACTTAAACTCATAACTCATAGAGAATGTTGATTTTCATAATATTTTTGTGTCTAGCGGAACAAAAGAGAGATTAACAATGACCGCCGCAAATGTAGTAACATCCACATTGGGAAAAAAAACCAAAAGAGTAACATATATATTAACAGAAATATCTTACCTTTTTACACGATTAGCTTCTTCAACAAGCTTCCCAGATAGCTCAAATGAAGGCTTTTGTTGTAAAGAAAAAAACTTATATTAGGTCACAAATATTGAAAGATGCCAAACTCATATTCCAGAAAACATCTATCTCAAATGACTTCATCCAACCTCAAAAAGACTTCGCTTATGTTCGATAAATTCATCTTTTATCTTTGATAATTTCATTACATCAGTAAAATAATAATATTGATAGCCTTTAGTGAGGCTTCTTAAGCGGACTTCATCTTGGCGACTGAAAAATATCACCTGCTTCCCTGTGAAAGTAAATGACCTTATCAGCTGTATATCTTTAAAATAACTTCTTACTTATTTCAGTTAAATAGAAAACAAATACCGTAAGGTTGGTCCAACTATAAGTGTAACAAAATTCACTTAAAAAACAGCCTCTTGATGACGATAAGACTTTCTAAATCAAGTTACCTAATTTATAAGATTTTAAATAATATATATATTACAACTCATTGAGAAGTGATATTGTTGAAGGAAGAGAAACTTACCCATAATAGTCTTCTCCCCCAGAGTTAGGTGACAGAAAAATAATAAAAGGATGTCAATTATCAGGTCATACTCCAAGCATTAAAGTAACAAACGAACTCAAAAAACATTATTATAACTTGAAGAAGAGGTTGTTATAAGTTTGTCGAAAATCAACTTCACATGAAGTGAAAATTTTGGCAAATTATTCAACACTTCCTTGAATTTAGAATTATGTGCCGACTCAAGCTTTGGATATTATACCTATATAGAACAAGAACCAAACAAGGTTTGGGTCATGCGGAGAAAACACTTCAAAACAAATACCTAAGGTTAAGAAAGTAACATGGACACCAAAAACTAGTCGGACAAAAGATTAAAAAAATAATTAAAGCATGGGATCAAGTAGTAATTAGAGTTTTAAATGGAGTAGCAATTTTTTTACTAACATAGTTTAGCTACTTTGATTTTATAATTTTATTTTTTTGTCAAAGTTTACATCTACAAGTGGTATTTCCAGTCTCAGAAGTTTCTTTAGGTAAAATGTGATAGTATATTCAAAACAAAAAAATAAAGTAACTAGTGTTGGATATCACTAGACATCTCGTCGTGTGCTCTGCTCCTCGAGTCCCTAGTAGGTGAGCAGGAAGTGTTTATATTTCTGTTGTTGTGATCAATTGGCGAGTTGACTGCTTGTGTTGTGACCTAGAGTTTCCCACAATGTCAATTTTCCTCGACATTCTTTCCCTTATATCACGAGGAGCTTCCCTATCTCCACCTATTTCCCCATTCCTCTCTTTATCACCTTCCTTATTTCCATCCCTTTCCAACCGCCTCAGTTTATCTCCTTCCGTATCTCTACCTTTTTCCTTGTGCTTCTCTTTATCTCATTCCCTATTGCTACTATATTGTCTAACTTCACGTTCTATATCAACCTATGTGTCTGCTTGAGCTCTTTGCAGACGTTTTTTTATTGACGATGGAGACCGGGTGCTCTCCTGCATGGAAAACCTTCCACGTCTAGATGATTCATCTCTTGCTCTAATATGTGATCTAGTTCTATGAGGAGAATTGGTCCTAACAAGAGACCTAGTTCTTGGAGAGCTTTTTGGTCGAGCAGGGGATCTTTCTCTTTGAACTATACTCCTCCTTTTAAAAGACCCTCTCCCATTTGCAGTAGAATCAGAATCAAACCCTCAACTCAATTGAAAATTTATCAAATGTTATCATACAACCAAATTGAAGGAAGAACCTTTTTTTTATATGGAAACAACTCATATATTGAAACCGATTATGAGAAACTAAACATTCAATATAGGTTAATAACTCAAAATCCTAAAATGTTCAGAAAATCTCTGCCGATCAAACATTAATACGAAATCATTAATTGAAGAACTTACTAATGTGTGGCAAAAAAACTTGGATAACGCGGTTTTGGCTTCGTAGCACTATACCATTTAGAAGATTATAGTTTTCAATTCTCACTTTTTTTTTTTCTGTCTGGACTTGCCAAACCTTAACCTCCGAAAAGCGCCTAGAACTGGAGAATTAGAGAAGAGAGTGAATTAAGACTGTTTGGTTGGACAGAAAGCTTTATGCCTCTTTTTTCCTTTTCCGCCAGAACGTGAATAACTATCAAAGGAGGTTCCAATAATGGGGCTTTTCCAGGACTGAAAGTATCCAAATAGTTGGTTAGGGGGTGTCCTAAACAATAGCAAAACATCTAAATTATCCTCCTCTAAAATTTAAAGCTATTAACTAAATTAAAACCATATTTTATTTAAAGTCTATTCATCTTTTATCTTGAACATCATTAACAACAACCCAACCAGCAAAATAGGGTTTTAATTAGAATAAGATTTTATTGACTTAGTAGGTTTTTATTTTGGAGGATGATAATTTAGGACACCCCCTGACCAACTATTTGGATACCTTCAATCCTTGAAAATCTCCTCTATTGGTACCATAAGCCCTATACGAGGCAGAGAAACCTCGTATACTAGAATAACTTAAAAACTTTGATAGTTATTCACATTCTGGCGGAGAAGGCAAAAATAAGCGTAAAGATTTCCTTCCAACTAAACAGTCTTCAATCACTCACTTTTCTAATGCTCAAGTACTAGCCTCTTTTAGGCAGTTAAAGTTTTGCAAGTCCAGATCATGAAAGAAAGTGATAATTGAAAACAAGAATCTTCCATATGATGTAGTACTACAAAGAAAAAACTGCGTTATCCATAGTTTCTCTCCGCACATTAATAAGTTCTTCAATTAATAATTTCGTATTCATGTTTGTTCGACAGTGATTTTCTAAACAATTTAGGGTTTTAAGTTATTAACCTTTATTGAATGTTTAGTTTCTCATAATCGGTTTCAATGTATGAGTTGTTTCCATTAAAAAAAGGATTTTTTCAATTCGGTTATGCGTGTTAACATTTGTTGTTGAATTATGTGAATAATAATTTTTTACAAATGGGTCGAGAGTTTGATTCTGATTCTCCTGCAAAGGGAGAGGGTCTTTTAGAAGGATGAGTCAATTTCAAAGAGAAAGATCCTCTGCTCGACGAAAAAGATCTCCAATAACTAGGTCTCTTATTAGAACCAATTCTTCTCATAAAACTAGATCACTTAAAAGAGAAAAATATAAATCATCTAGTCGTGGCGGGTCTTCCAGGTAGGAGAGAACTTGTTCGCCATCGTCGAGGATAAAACGTCTGCAAAGATCTCAAGCAGACACATAGGTTGATAGAGAATGTGAAGGAAGACAATATAAAAGTAATAAGGAAGAAAATAAAGAAAGGCAAAAGAAAAAAGGTGGAGATACGGAAGGAGATAAAGTGAGGTGGTTGGAAAAGGTGGAGATAAGGAGGTGATAACGAGGGGTACAGGGAAATAAGTGGAGATGGGAAAGATCCTCGTGATATAAGGGAAAGAATGTCGAAGGAAATTAACAATGTGGGAAACTCTAGGTCGGCCACAAGCAGTCAACCTCGCCAAGTGATCTCAAATTTCTCACCTACTTGGGGCTCGAGGAGAAGAGCTCACGACAAGGTGTTTGGTGATTTCAAATACTAGTTACTTTATCTTCTTGTTTTGATTATACTATCACATTTTACTTGAAGAAATTTTTGAGACTTGAAATACCACTTGTACATGTAAATTTTGACAAAAAATAAAATTATAAGATCAACATATCTAAACTTTGTCATGAAAAAATTGTCACTCCATATTTAAATTTCTAATTACTATTCGTTCTCATGCTTTAACAGATTTCTCCAACAAGTGTCCATGTCATTTTCTTAACCTTCGGCATTTGCAATGAAAAAATTTTCTTCACATGACCCAAACCTCGTTTGGTTCTTGTTCTATATAGGCCTAATACCCAAACCTTGAGTCAGCACATAATTCTGAAACCAAAGAAGTGTTGAAGGATTTACCAAAAGTTGCACTTCATATGAAGTTGATTTTCGACAAACTTATAACAAACTCTTATTGAAGTTCATCATTTTAATACTTTCAACTAATGTTCTGCTTAATTTTGTTAGATCATAATAATATTGTTTAAGTTCTTTTGTTACTTTAATTCTTGGACTATGACATGATAATGAACATCCTTTTATCCCTTTTCAGTCGGAAGAGAAGACCATCGTGGGTAAGTTTCTCTTCTTTCAACAATACCACTTCTCAATGAGCTATAATATGTTGCTTATCAAGAATATAAAGCATAGTTTGGACAACTTAGCCTAGATAAAGAGCGGCCAGGATGCATTCTGGGGAAAGTTAAATCCATGGTTGTTGTTTGATCTAATTAAAATTAATCATTATGAGTGCTTTATTAATTAGTGTCTCATTAATCTCTCATAATGAATAATTTATTAAATTTTCATCATTAAATATCCTCTTAATTAATCTAATAAATATGTATTTTTACATTACTAAATAATTTTAATAAAAATTACTATATCAATAGAAATTAGTGGTTAGTAGTGGAAGAAATAGTGGCTGGTAGAAGTGGTGGTGGTGGAGGCGATAATATCAGTGGTGGTGGAAAAAATAATGCCGATGGTGGTTTTATGATGGTGATGTTGGTGAATAGTCGTGGACATTATTAGTTCTGTATATTTACAACACAAACAACATTGTATCGTGAAAGATGTAGTTGGTCATCACGATTGATAAAACAAAAATCATATTTTTAGGGTGATACCATACCATTTAAAAAAAAATGATCATAACCGCCGGATCATCTAAACGGTACCCCTGCTACCTTTAGCACCTGGTTGTATAAATCATGGTTCTAACCGTTAAAATAAAATTGCAATACAACAGAGTATATAACAATAAAAAATATAATGGAATAAATTAATTAACGACCTAAGTTTGTTTAACCATAATTTTACTCATGACGTTTGTGATTTAAAATTAGAAGTACGACAACGGCCAATGGGAGGTAGGCGACGATTGTGGTGGAGACATAAATGGTATTATATATGGTTTTGTAGTGGTGGCGACGATTGGTGAGTAGAAATAGGCTATGTTAATTTTGTATCGCCACAAAATGGGTAACATTATAAATTAGAAGTTGTGGTTGATCGTCTGATTAATAAAATAAAATAAACTCGGTTAAAATACATGAAAGATCAAAAAAATAAAAATAAACCACAAAATGTCACGTTATATAATTACTACAAACAAACGTGCACAAGTCAAAATCAATACAATTTTTTTACTTATTATCGAGATTTGTCGTTACGGTAAGGGTTGTACCCTAGCTATGTATACTTTTCTGCCTATTTCTTTGTACTGTATTATAAAATGAAGCTTCGCTAAGTTAGGAAAGATAAATACCGGTCATGATTTTTCCTCCCAATTGGTAAATTCACGGTTTCGTTCGATCCCATGAATACACGCTTTAATTGAGAAAAATTCATTACATATTCTCTTATTCCCATCTCAAAGTCTAAATCAAAATGGAAAATTTTGATCAACTGAAAATTACAAACCTACCTTCCCATAAAACTGAACAATTGATTCTCTCGCTCACATTCGGTAGGATGAGTGGGTTTGAAAACTCTAATTCCTTACTTTGGAGCGAACGAAAATCAGAAATGAAGTTGGGAAGGGAGATAGATTGCGGAAAGGAAAAAACTCAAATCCAAGTGTATAGTTCCGCTCAATCTTATTTCAATTTTCTCTCAATCTTCGTCCACCAAAACGTCCATCTGTGACCATCCAAACTACTCTAAGCTAACAACATTTGAGAAAATCCTTTCTTTTTTACACTGTTTCATGTATGAATGTTTGGGGTTTCTATCATTTTCTTGAATATCATTTGTTGTATATTTAGCTAAAGTATAAATTTTCAAATATAACCTTATTGATTACAATAACCTCATGGTTGAAATTTAGGGGTGTCTATATTTTGTGATTAAAATTTGGCTATCACAGGTCGTCGGGGTTTCAATTTATTCACAACTTTTTGGTCTAGAAAGGTGATTTTTTCAAGAACCAATTTTTCGTTTCTATTTTTTAGATAACAGTGGAAATATAATTTTGATTTCATCTTGTTAGATAAACTTAGAGAGAAACTTATAAGATTATTCAGATTACACGTTATAATTTGACAAAATTGGTATTTACAAAATGATCTTACATATATAAAAAATCCCTTGTTCTTCGGGCTTCTGTTTCAAAGTCCAGAATAATTTTACTAGAAGCTATTTTCAATAAATAATCTAACGTGATTATACGTAATTTATATAACACACGTGCCATTATGGATTCATTCTTGGAAAAGGGAAATCTACGGCTGTAAAATGATCAATTTAATTAACTTTTAATAATAAATGTTCTATTGATATTTCATAATAAATATTTCTTTAATTAATCAAATAAATATATTTTCATTAATACAAAACATAATAAATTTATTTTATATTAAATCAGTAGGCATTAATGGTAGTTGTGATGGTGGGCAAGGGTGGTGGATAGGCGGTGGGATAATGGTGGTGGGTGTTGGTGAGAATGGTGGAATGTCGACGTTAATGGTGGTGGTGGTGGAAGAAAGTAGTGGTAGTGGGGTGAAAAAGGTGTCCTAAGGTTATTTAGTTGCCCTTAGTTAATTTTTTTTTTAATTGATATTAGTTTTTCAGGAAAAATCCATTGAGAGGGTTTCTTTTCAATTTAATAAAAAAATAATTACATAGCAGTCAAGCGAGCAGTAAGCTGCCCCGCAAGCCCTTATTAGTTTTTAAATTCTTTTTTTAAATTAAAATAAATATTAAAGGCCATATTTTTCTAGGGATAAGATAAATCAATAGCTATGGTTTTAAGATTTGTCGGGTCGGGGCAGGTAAGTAGATGAAACCTATTAAAAAAATTGACAATATACAAGGCTACACGCGAATCAATTGTAATCAATTTAGTTTATCATATCTCTCTCTATTCCCATTTTTTTTCATGATTTATGTTTTTGCCATTTCTCCCTGACTTCATATGACTATGCATGCTTGAAAAATAGTTCATGGTAATAGATAAAAAGAGAAGATAGGTAGATAAAAAACGAAATGGATCAAGAATTACATATTATTAAACTTTAGGAAGACACAAATCTATGTAAATTTAGAATAATTTATATTGCCAAAGGGAGAAAAATAATCCTTGAAGCTAACAGATTTTGTAAGATTAACTTGATTGATTTCGAAGTAATTTTGTGTTTCGGATTTGTTACAAATTTGGTGAACGACCTTTGATGATTTATTTCTTTTCGAAGTAGGGACACTACTTTGTTTTGAAGAAGTTAATGAAATGGTGTTCTACTACCCATAGGCCCATAGAATTTTGAAGAGTTGGTTAACGTTTAACTATATTTGTCCTAAAGGATTGTATGACTTGTAGACATAGTATTAAAATATTTGAGGCTAAGACACGTTTATTAACCAACACCTCAAAAACATTTAGACTTTTATCGACTTGGTCGATTTTTTGCAAGTAGTTATGATATGTATGAACCGATGGATATATTTGAAATATATATCCTTTAACGGCACGGGTTAAGCTCTAGTATATATATATATATATAACATATTCTTTAAAATCTTGAATGGCATTAAGTAACTTGATTTAAAAAGTCTTGTCGTCAAGAGGTTGTTTTTTGAAGTGGATTTCGTAACATGTAACAATTTATAGTTGGACCAACCATATGATATTTGTTTTTTATTTAACAGAAATAAGCAAGAAGTCGTTTTAAAGATTTAAAGCTGGTAACGTCTCTTACTTGCACATGGATGCGGGTGATATTTCAGTCACCAGGATGAAGGCCGCTTAAGAAGCCTTGGAAAAGGTAATACTTTCTCATGTTGACATGTGTCAATTGGTAGTGTCCGATGCATTACCGTGCATTTTTGTGATAAGCCTGAAATTTTTGTGAATATAAAAGTGACATAAATGAATACCTTCTAATCAATTGTGAACTTTATTGAGTGGCTAGTTTTTTTTTGCAAGCTATTAATATATTTAATTTTTTATCGATGTAATGAATTTATTGAAGATAACGGGAGTCTTTTTGAGGTTGGATTGAGATTGATGTTTTCTGGAACATGAGTTTGGCATCTTTCAATCTTTTTGACCTTATATAAATTTTTCTGATTTACAGGAAAAGTCTACATTTGAGCTATCTGGGAAGCTTGCTGAAAAATTGATCATGTAGAAGGTAAGATATTTTGTCAATAAATATGTTACTATTTTTTCAATAAATATGTTACTCGTTTGTTTTTTTTCTCATTTAATTTTAATGGTAGTGATGTGGATGTTGTTACATTTACGATGGTCATTCTCATTCTCTCTTTTCTTCTGCTAGTCACAATATTATGAAAACCAACATTTTGTATGAGTTTAAGTGGTTAATTAATCAAAGTTTGTTCATTTCAGATGCTTGCATACCAGTTGTAAGATGGAGGCTTTACGTCCTAAAGGGTGGTGAAGTGATTAATGGTATAGTATTCAGGAGACATGTTATCATATTACTTTCAATCTTTCCTTCTCTTTTTGGGTGTATACATTTTTTTCAAGTTTTCAATGTATGGTAATAAGATCCCTCTCGAAGTATTTATTTTAGATTCTTTAGTTGGACACCTTTTTGTTTAGTTCTTTTATTAACTTAAATATCTGATGGATAGAGCCCTTATACATACACCGAAAAACTTGTTACCTTTTTGAAAGAGAAAGGAGGGTTGCTGATATTCCTACAGACCATTCCTCCTGTAGCAAGCAACATGTTGTCATCCATTATTGGTAAATTTGATAATTAAAAGTTTTCCTTTTGTTCTTTTACCCGGTAATTTTCTGCAAAATGTTTCTCTTCACTCTTTGATGATTTTTCTGGAGCATTTCAAATGTTGTTTCCTTTTAAATTTTCAGGCTTGTAGAGAAAGAGCAACCTGATGGCATGTTAAAAAAGAAAGTTAGGAAAGACTAGTGTTGTGTTTTTATTTTATTTTTGATTTGATTTGGGAATATTGCTAAGATATGTATGGCATATTGTTGTTGTCATTTTTATTAAATATAGGTCAAATGCTAACCTTTGTCTATGTCAATTGTCATAGCCTTTACATTTTTGATTAACTAGATTTCAGATGCTAACCTATGTCTATGTCAATTGTCATAGCCCTTACATAATAAATCTTGGAAGCA
>JAJJMB010017752.1:669173-680480 GCA_023531105.1 Papaver atlanticum | reverse complement strand
TGTCTATGTCAATTGTCATAGCCCTTACATAATAAATCTTGGAAGCATGAACGGAACCTTCATAAACATCCAATATCTCTCAATCTAGTTTTATATTGATGTTATTGGCTTCATGCCATTATATCATTATGGAAGCAACTTCCTTTTAACACTTCACTTTTCTGGAGAAGGGTAATAGCATTGAGGCCCAACGCTACTATGAGCCCAAGAAGAAAATAATACAATTAAATTTGGCAATAACAGGTACACAGCTTTACCTTTAAAACATGAAGACCGCCTTATTGGAAAATATTTTGATTATTGTATCTTTGTAAATAATCCAACTCTTTGGACTAATACGTAACTATTGAAATATTTGATTACTATTCCATCTTGTTATTGGTTTTGCAGTCCGGAGTATGTTGTGTTGCACGAGAATGTGGCTTATTAACTAAGTACTGCAGCATCACAACTCTGTGTTCAGTTGGCAGATTGCAATGGGGATTTCTGATTAGACGAACCTAGTTTGTCTTGCGCATTTATTCAAGTGTGAACTATGAAGGTGCAAATGTCTGGGATACTCTTAAACGAGTCTATGTTTTCCTAATAAATCAGTTGGAAACTGTAATGTCCATCGTTATGAATACTTTTTGCGTTCCTTTTGTAGCTGATTTCGACACTGTTACTTCTTAATATAGCGAAGTTTAGGTAATTTGAACTTCCGCGGTTCGTTGTTTTGCACGTGGCAAAGATTTTCCTGGCATTTTTAGGGACGACCCCGAAAGAATTAGGGGCGACCAATAAAACAAAATAGGGTCACCCAAACGTAAAACGCAGCCGCCCCTTATCTCCCATTTTTTAATGGCCAAACTACCCTCCACAATCGGTAGATAACTTTACAATCGGGAAGTTAATCCACAATCGGGAGTCAATTTAGTTTATATAACTTCCGATTATAAAGTATCCCCAAAATAAATTCCTCTATTTTTTGAATATTGAATATCCTATAATCGGTAGTAATAAAGTTATCTTGACTCCGGATTAAAGTAGACCTTTGGAAAAAATGTTACCATAATCGGTAGTGAATTTAGGTTATTTAACTCCCAAATATAGAGTAGCCCCAAGATGAGATTTTGCAAAAATCCTCTATTTTTTGAATTTTGGTTGAGCCTATAATCGGTAGTAAATGAAGTTATATTGACTTCCGAGTATACACTAGACCTCTTTGCCGAAATCCTACCATAATCGGTAGTCATGATAGTTCACATAACTACCGAATATAGAGTAGCCCCAAAATGAGATTTCGCAAAAATCCTCTATTTTTTGAATTTTGGTTGAGCCTATAATCGGTAGTAAATGAAGTTATACTGACTTCCGATTATACAGTAGACCTCTTTGCCCAAATCCTACCATAATCGGTAGTCAAGATAGTTCCTATAACTACCGAATATAGAGTAGCCCCTAAATGAGATTTTGCCAAAATCCTCTATTTTTTGAATTTTGGTTGAGCCTATAATCGGTAGTAAATGAAGTTATACTGACTTCCGATTATACAGTGGCTCTCTTTGCCAAAATCCAACCATATTCGGTAGTCATGATAGTTCATATAACTACCGAATATATAGTAGCCCCAAAATGAGATTTTGCAAAAATCCCTTCTTCTTTTTTGAATTTTGGAGTATCCTATAATCGATAGTAAATGAATTTATCATTAATTTTCGATTAATAGTAGCCCCAAATACGCATTTAGCACAAATTCATATCAATCGGTAGTCTTTGTGTGTGTTTTAACTACCGATTATATTACCAATAATCGGATTCTAAAAACAATTATTTTACTTCTGATTATTAAAGGGCATTAAGGTATTCTACTAATATTTAGGACATCCCATAACCTTGTCTATGGGTTGGGAATAAAAAAGTCGCCCCTAATTCTTTCGGGATCGCCCCTAAAAATGCAGAAAGATTTGTTGTTTTTTTTTTTTTTTGGAAAAACACAAAAATTGATTGAGAAACTGTCCACGGAAAAATCCAACAACAGGTACCACAGGTTAAGCTCATCAAGCTCTGACGCAAGATTTGATTATAGATGAGGATGTAGTTTAAGAGGAAATTTTGCATGGAGTCTCACAAAATGATGACTTGGAAAAAGGGGAAAAAAGAACTAGTGTATTGATTTCATCCAAACAAAGGATAATTGGAGTTTAGTACTCAGGTTTTGACCAACACTAGGCTTTGATCTAACATTTGTCCAACATTAGGACTTGGTACCTGTACTGATGTTGACCGGAGTTGACTCCGCTAAGTGTCAACTTCTGTTAAGAAATTAATAAAATTTTATATTGAATTAAATTTATTAAACGAGATTACGATTATACCCTTTACTCTACAATTATTTACAGAGTAACCAATCTTATGATGACCCCAATTCTTTTACCCTCCCCCGCCGTGGATGAACGGCAGTGACACCTTCTCCTTTGTTTCTCTCGTTCAAACTCGTTCAAAATCTTGACAGCATCAGAACCACACTCAGGCCGTACCTCTCTACAATTCAGCTCAAACAAAAATTCTCCCCTGCAATCTTCTAAACTCAGCAGCTTCAATACTCCCATCAACATTAACTTGTGGCACTAACAGTTCTTTAATTACATTTCAAACACCACCATCTCCTTTGTTTCTCTCAATTGCTGCAGTCTAGCTGCAATTCATCTGCTACATCAACTCAGCACCACCACCTTCTCTGCAGCAGCATCTGCAACACATCACCAAGAACCACCACACATTCTGCAATTCAACCACAAACCCAATCTTCCAATTTCAATTCAAAGTCCTCTAGCACCCTTTGCAAATAACAATGGCAGCAGTACACCATCATCTCACTAATCTGCACATCACAGCCCATCTGAGCTTGATTTCTCATCTTGAAGAGACACTTTCATCTCAAATCCACTGATTACCACAGACTCATAACATCACCGAACTCTGACTTCCATTTCCTCTCATCTAATTCGAACTCCAGATCAACCCATCTTCAATTTCAAAGTCAGACGCAACATTCAATTACAGAGACATCAGAAACCCATTATTCTCAAAGCTATGAGAACCCTAATTTCACCATCAATTCGAAATTAAACCATCTCACTGCAAAATTCAAAATTAACTCAAACCCCAGCTGCCAATTTTTTCATTGATTTTGAATACACCATTTAACATCTCGTATAAACCCATGAACATAAACATCTCAGATCCTCTTTTCTCAAACCATCAAGCACCCACTTCTTCAATTCAACATCAATTATTCAAATCACTTCTAAATATTACCCCCGAAATTAACACAGACTCATCCCCTGTTTGTTCCGAAACCTATCTTTAATCTCTGCAAACCCTAAGTTTTTCTTTTCTGTCTCTTCACCGATTCAAACAGTGCTGATTTCTTCTCGAATTAACACAAACATCTTCATGGCAGTGACACCAATAACATCTTGTAATAGTCAAGCACAACTTATTCCTCAATATCAATTTGCAGATGCAGCAGAGAGTAGGGAGAAGCAGAAGAAGAAGAAGAAGAAGAAGAAGAAGAGAAGAATTGGGAGTGAATAATATCGGGTTCTAGGGTTACCGAGACTAAGTTAGCCCACTTCATGGGTACATTTGTAATCTCGTTATTTTATATTATTTTTATTTTACAAATTCATTAAAGTCTAGTCATAAACAGTCAACGTATTTCAGCGTCTAGTCCAGGTACCAAGCCCTAACGCTAGACGAATATTAGACCAAAACCTAGTGTTGGTCAAAACCCGAGTATTAAACTCTAATTATCCCTCCAAACAAATCAGAAGAATATAAGAGATCCCTACAAAACAATGGCAGTATATTCCTTTTTTTTTTTTTCTTCCAAGTCATCATTATGTGAGATTCCAAGAAAAATCTTCTCTCAAACTTGTTCCTCTTCTATAATCTTCAGAGCTTGATGAACTTAACTTGTGGTACCTGTTTTTGGATATTTTTTTTGTGAGCAGTTTCTCTATCATTTTTTGTATTTTTCAAAAAAAAAAACAGAACTTAGACACATACAAAACAAGGAACTGCGAAAGTTCAAATCACCTAAACTTGGCCATATTAAGAATTATCAGTGTCGAAATCATCCATAGAAGGCAGCAAGACGCAAAAAGTATTCATAACAATGGCCGTTAGGTTGTCAACTGATTTATAAGGAAAACATCTCGTTAAGAATATCCCAAACATTTGTACCTTCACGGGTCCCACTTGAATAGATGGGCGAGAAAAACTAAGTTCGTCTAAACAGAAAATCCCCATTGCGATCCGCTCTACTAACTGAACACAGAGTTGTGAGGATGTAATACTTGGTTAATGCGCTGAATTCTCGTGCAACACAACATACTCTCGATTACAAAACCAACTGTACAAGATGGAATAGTAATTAAATCTTTCAGTAGTTACGTATTGGTCCAAAGAGTTGGATTATTTTCAAAGATAAAAGAATCAATGTATTTTCCAATAAAGCGACCTTCATGGTTTAAAGGTAAAGCCGTGTACCTGCTATTGCCAAACTTAATCATTTCTTTTTCTTTTAGTTCATAGTAGTGTTGGTCCTCAATACGATTATCCTTCTCCAGAAAAGTGAAGTGTTAAAAGGAAGTTGCCTCCATAATAATTTAAGGCCATGAAGCCAATAACATAAGTATAAAACTAGATTGAGAGATATTGGGATGACATACGTTTATGAAGGTTCAGTTCGTGCTTCCAAAATCCATTATGTAAGGTCTATGACAATTGACATAGACAAAAGTTAGCATCTGAGTTCTATTTAATCAAAAATGACAACAACAATATGCCATACATATCTTACCAATAAAAAATAAAATAAAACGCAACACCAGTCTTACCTGACTTTCTTTTTTGACATGCCATCAGGTTGCTCTCTTTTTGTGCAAGCCTAACAATTCAAAAACAAACAACATTTGAAATGCTCCAGAAAAATCATCAAACATCAAAGAGTGAAGAGCAACAATTTGCAGGATATTACCGGGTAAATGAACAGAATAAAAACTTTTAAGTATCAAATTTGCCGATATTAGATAACAACATGTTGCTGATGAGGTTGTCAACCTATCAATAATAATTCTTTTATGCTACACAATTCTATAAAGAAGTAGTGAGGCAAGTCAAGTTCAAATCCACAGGGAGGTGTGAGTTTTAAGTTATTATGTAAGACAAATTGGTATTGTTGAAAGACAAAAACTTTTAAGATTGTAAAGATTGTAATTTAAATTATGAGATGGAATTGACTAGAGATTCATTCGCCACTACCTAACAAGATATTATTAATCATACAAGTTCCACTTTCAATAAATTTTGATTGTTCACAACTTTTAGACAAGTTATAAGTTCAACTAATCTTTAGACTCCAAAAATCACCGCATAGAATAAGTTCTCTAGTGGATTCTAATCAAGTGAACCACCTAAAATATGCTTTCTAGGTGTAATTCAATCAATTGCATTAATATTTGTGAATCAAGTTGCTCCTAGCCACATGCTCGTAAGTTCGACACGTTAACCTAGGGATATCTTTTACACACTATTGCATACAAAATCCCTTTACAACAAATAGTGCACCGCTACTTTTGTAAAGATTACTCTAGCAATTACGGATTAAAGTTCTCGATACTAGCATTAGAGTTGCATACGAAATACCTAATTGCGCACTTAGATACCTAGCAAACACCTCATGGTCATAAGAACGGTAAAAGATACTCAACAAAAGATATTTATCAAAGAATAACTTGCATAAACTTGATTAATAAAACATGTTCGGAGTTTTGAAATCCTCCCCTATCAATAAGATTATTAGCTACTCATAGTTTTGATTTAAGCACAAAAATATATTCAAAATAAATAAAGCAAACCACTGTGAAGGTACTCAGCAGCTGCAGAAAACAGGTTCAGGTTGCGCAAACTGGGAATGAAGCTTTTTCTATCAGAACTTTCGTCGAGCAGCTGATATGCAGGAAACTGATGAAAAAGAGGTAGGTTTTCTCCGTATTATGCGCCTCCTCTTATATCTTTCTTCTCCTGGAAAAACTTATTGAATAAGTACCCAAGTTTCCTTATTTAATACAGCCTCCAAATCTCAGCCATTCATCACACAAAACTGACGGCCAAGACAACACTTTTCTGGCTGTTTTCACGGCAATAAACTCCTTCCATAACTGAGATAAATTTGTGCCCAAGTCTTCATATCCCGTTGGCTTCTAACATGAGTCCTAGCCATTGCCAAACAACCACTGTACTGATCCCTTGAACCATGGTTAACCAGCTGGACAGAACTTGCGTCAGACAGGTGGTTCCCTTCTTTCCTGCTGCCAATAACTCCACCTGAACCATCAAACCTCCTCCATTTTCTCGCCTGAACTAGCCCATTACACCAGCAACAAGTCAAATACTACCTCATTGTTTGTCGACTGAAATTACAACCAACACTCACCATTGCAATCCCATTCTCTTGGTTCAACTCATTCTCCGGAACAACATCAAATCGAACTCAACCATAAGAGCCAACCACTGTGACCAGCAAGAGATCGTACCACCTGCCCATGCTTGTCTTGAGCTCAAATTACCATCAGCACCTAGCCTTTTAGCTTCTCAGAACATTCAGCTATCAGCTCTGCCATCTTTTCTTGCCAAGATAACCTTGTCTAGAACTTAACCCAAACTTGAGCTCCCTGTGTAAGCCAACAAATCATGGTCAGCAGCTACACCTTTTTGACTGTCATTTACTACCAAGACTCGACCTGTAATAGCGCCATAGACCAGTCACTTCTCTATCTGTATCAGCCTGTACTCGAGAACACACGAGCTTCCACCTGCTTTGCATATTGCCATGCAATACCGACCAGTCCTCCTACAACCCAGACCTGCAATTGCCCATTTTTCATGTCTGCAGCATCAACACCAGTAGCTCTCCATCTAGGCCAGTCCCTGTTCTTCTCAACTGCAGCACAGTCCATTGCAGCAACTTATTCCTCCCTTGAAAGTCATCCATGCTCTAACTGAAGTAACCTTGATCTCTGGTTTCACCATCTCAGGCCAGCTACCCTACAATGCATTTCAATAAGCACCAATAACACCCATAGCTTCAGGCCTGCATTCACTGACCTTCATAGCCTCTGCCAAATGACCATCATACACATTCATCGAGCCAAAGCAAGCCACTAAATCTGAACCCTTGTAAGCTCATTCACAGCACACCTGTTTCAGCTGCATTTAAACTCCTTGTTCTTGTTGTTGTCTTTCGTTGCTCTTCGAATCCCTCCATACAAATCTTGCCAGCAACTGACCCTTTCTGCCAAAACCTTGACAGAACAGCCTCACTGTAGCCATGGCTCTAGCCTATTTGTCAATCCGTACAGCAGTAACGCATCTTTCTGCTGGCCTCAGCTCTTGTAACATCACCACAAACCCCATCTGGAAACAATCACAAGTTACAGCTCTTAACACAATAGACAGAAGCAACACTTCTTTCTTCAGCTCAGTTCCACTCATTCCAGGTCATAGTCTTCAAGTTCATTCCCATTTGTACCTCTTCCATATCTCAGCAGCAGCAACACTTCATTCAACAACTAAGTCTTAGCTTCAGTTCCATCCTCTTACTATAACCCTTCACCATTACTTCCAATTACCAAGAACACCATCACTTCTTCTTGCTCGAACTCCACTTCTACAAACCAACAACACAATGTACCCACAGAAACTGGTGGTTGTGCTATTCTGTCGAACAAGTAATCTGCACAACCTGGTGATGTTGTTGTATGTCGAACAATCATCTTCTGCACTCTCCATTTCCCTGCACAATTGAAATCTGATGCAAACCCATAGCTCCATTCAGTGCAAACTAGTCTCAATCATCACCTTTTACTGCCACAATCCAACCACAGCAACGGCTCAACTCCAGCAACACAGTTGTACATCTCATTAAGCTCATTCCCTGGCTGCTAACTCGTACCAACAGCTCCATCTTCTTCTCCCTTGTAGTCTCGGTCTCAAATGGAGCTCTCAGAACCACTGCAATCCCTCCATTCTTCCAGAAATTCTCAACAACAAGACACCATCTCAACTGACTTTCTTTCTCAACTCTCTTGAATTCAAATATACCCCAAATTCCTTCTTCATCTTGAGCTCCTGATTCTTTGAACACAACCACAAAAACCCATTTAATCAATCAGTTCCAGATCCCCTCTTTGTTGATGTTTTACTCATACTTTCACCCACAAACGATGACAGCAGGAACATCTTCTCCTCCTTGTTGTCTGAAGTAGAACTGATGCTCCTTGGTGAACAACCACCAGAGACATGGCTATGTTGACAGAAGCTGGTTTGCAGACTCCGTCGACTGCTGCTGGAACCAACGGCACACCTCATACTTGGATCTCCATTCTCCACTTTCCTCTCTCTGCTTGTGAACTGAATTTGGTTCAAAAGAAACCTAATTTCATTAATTTACAGATATGTCCCATTTTCTTAAGTTGTTCACAAAATAATCCCGTTTTTTTGGAAACTTATAAAGCAGTCCCGTTACAAAGAATTCCATCCAGTTACAAGTTAACTGGTGTTAACTGACATGTGGCAAATTTAGGGTGACCTGAGATGTCCAATATACCCTTCGGTTAAATTAACTAGACAGAAGCACCGTAAAATCATAAAAACGGAGTAAGTCAAGCTAATGACACAAACACTACCATTTATTACTAGCATTGAATCAAAGATCCAATACTCAGAAGCATCCAAAAACAAGTAGCTCTGGGAGATGGCTAGTATCCAAACAAAATAAAACTAAACCAAAACATAACCAAATAAACAGCAAATGCAGGAAGTTTTATAGGTCTCACTTGAAAGCAAACAAAAGACATCCTAACCAATACTAGTTTTAAGTAAATCTTCATAGCACACTACTGCTGAGTCATAGCTTTTCGTGGCTTCTTAGTTGCAGGCATAGAACTACCAGCACTTCTAGCTTGTGATGATGATTGGGCTTGAAATGTCAGTCCGCCTTCTTCGGTTGTATACCTCTTTCTCTTTGGATTAGAGCCAATTGCACCACCAGGACAAGTTGTTTTATTGTGACCAGGAAGCTTGCATTTGCTGCAACACCTGACTTTCTTCTCGGATAGGGTCTCATTATATGCCTTCCTTCTATTCTTCCTAGGCCTGCCTGGTTTCCTAATGAGCAATGGAGGAACAATAGTTGTTCTTGGCTGTATAAGAGAAGAACAAAGGAAGTTAATATTGCATAAGAGATCAACAAACTAGTAAGTAATAGGTGTACAATAATCTGGCCAAGTAATAGACACAACAAGAAAAACAAAGAATGAATGAACATATTAAAAATGATTACTTAGCCGCTGCAAAGATTAAACATCCTAAATATCTACTATATATGTTACTGCAGGGTCTGGAATCCGACTTCCAAGCACTAAAATCCATTAAGTAGGTATAGGATTCATAAAAGAATTGAGTTTAGATATTTCACAGAGTACTTTGAATTCATGTATCACAATTGTACTTTAAGTAGATACACACAGATATTTAAGGTAAACCTAATAATGTAATCTAGAAGGTTGTCTAAGTTTATGTCTAAGTTCATAGTGCACACATAAATCAGATCCAATTTAAGACAAGTAAACATGAATAGTTGAGAGTTAGGAAAAAACCTCATCCCAGTCCTCGGGCCCTTCCAATGGTACCATATCAGGGGCATAAGTGGTCTTGTAGTTATCCACTGAGTAGTATCTGGCACAATACCTATAAAAAGGTACACAAGAAAAACAAACAGGTTTAACATTTCACATATTAGTAATAAAGAAAGAATCATTGTTAAAACTACATGTGTTCTGCACACTTATTCAACCCAATTGGGTCTGATTTATTGTAGAGCACAGACTGCGTGTTGACAGGGGAAACCCCTTAGCTGCCATTGGATGCAGCTGCAAGTATGTTTCTCAAGGTCAACAGTGAATACTGTATTATGTATGCTTGTGACTTCATAAAGCTTTCCAGCAACCGCTCCTTCTACCTTATAATCCCCTGTTTTCTTAAACATCTTCTTCAGTAATTTTTTGGCAGTAGGAACCAAATCCCCAGAATCCCATCCAACACAAGCATTCCTTCTCTTGTAAAACAGCCCCATCACCAGTTGTCCATACATCAAAACTAGCTTGCACACAGGTTTCTCCCTAATGTTGGTTATCATGTTATTGAAACTTTCAGAAAAGTTGTTACTCAAGTGTTCACAAGCGCTCCTGTGGTCAAAAAAGGCCCTGCACCAGCTCTTAGGATCCTCGCCCATCAAATACTCACAAGCACTAACATTCTCTAACATCATACTGTCCATGTGTGCCTACAGTTGAAACATATTTAGTGTTACAAGAATTTTACTTTCTAAGAATAAAAAATGTCACTCGTTTATTTATAAAAAGCATTCATTCATTTACGGACTAACACAAACCTGAAAGTGTTTAGGCTTATAAGCTCTAGCAGCATTCCATAAAAGTGTGTGCAGTTTAGATCCCTTATAGTGCGTTTTGAAGTTTGCATACATGTGCCTGCCATGAATTAGAGGGTTACTATAGAACATACTTTATGTATTTTGTAACAACAAAATGATCAAGTTGGCAGTTAATTTGTAACCTGAAGCAGAACCTATGTGGTGAAGTAGGGAACAGTTTTTGGACAGCGTCTCTCAAACCCTTCTGTCTATCAGATATGAAGTTGATTGGCTCAACGAGATGATCAACCAATCTAGGCTTGAGATTATTCAAGAACAATAACCAGTTCTCCGTGCACTCGTTTCTACAAACCATGATCCCTAAAGGAACCAATCCATTCTGCCCATCTAAAGCAGTGGCAGATAGTAGGCAGCCACCATACTTTCCCTTCAGGTGACATCCATCCAGCCCAACCACATTTCTACAACCATTTATAAAACCCCTCATAGGGGCATCAAAAGATATGGTCACATATTCAAAGCAATTGTCTCTCCTGCATGAAGAAGCAAGGTAAGTGATAGACGCATTATTATGTCTAATATGTCTCAATTGTATATATTGTTAGTGTTATATTTTGTATTTATTTTGTTATTTTATGTCTTTGTAGGTATTTTTAGAAAAATAAGCTCTTGCGGCGAAATTGGCTCGAAAAGTGGTGTTTTACACCCCAGGATAGAGTACTAAAGGCACCCCAGAAATGCACCGGAAGCACCCCAAAAATGTGTCGGAGGAACCCCGGAAAAATTACTGTCTACGCCCAAAAATT